>CALSCE010010635.1:12226907-12251557 GCA_943593645.1 Bovichtus variegatus | reverse complement strand
AGAGAGAGAGAGAGAGAGAATAGAAATCAGCCATTGTCCGTTTTTCTTTTGGAAAATAATCTCTCAACGATAATAAAACTTATGATAATTGATGGTTCAGGATAAAGCACACTGTATAATCCATCTTCCTATGATGCTCAATACACTCCATATAAAAATATTCAGTCACTATAATGCTACAAATTCAGATTGCAGTTTTTGTAGAAAAATCATGTTATTAAATTGCCATATTCTGAAGTGTCGCGGAATTTGAATAAATTACATGAATTCTATTTCAATGTTTTTGTAATACATACATTTACAACAAAGACACTTTTTTATCTGAGGGCAACTGCTTTGATGACTTGAAAATCCACTATTTAAATGTATGTGTATAATATTTTGTCCTTTCGGGCTTTTATTTCGAAGGACTAACGGAAGTCTGTGGTTACCCGTTATAAAGGCAACTCTTTACAACACTGTCCTCTGGTGGCGTGGAGACAGTTATTATTAGCTTATACAAATGTATTATTATTATCATTGTTATTATTAATATCATAATTAGTATTATTACTACTATGGTTGTTATAATAATTATTATTATTATTATTATTAGTATTATTATTATTATTATTATTATTATTACTATTATTGTTATGGTTCTTCTCTAAGGCAACCAGACTGAAGAAGCAGCAAAGACTTTTCAAAGATGCTCTCTAACCTTATATATACAGTCTTTGTCGATAACATACCACCTTCTGGACCGCATCTGGACTACAACAATATGCTCAGTGCAATGAATCAAGGGAATTGTAGTTTATAAGAATGCTTTCAATAGTAAACAAGTTTTTTGGGTGGCTAGTTTGAGGAGGAAATCCAGAATGTTAGATTTTAGCTGGCAACACCAACATTATTGTCCCAACGCCCTTTCTGGTGAATGTAACTGAGCTGCTCTGAAGTGATCGTTTTAACCACAGACTGTATACGCAACTAGAAAAAAAAAAAAAAAAAACACGAAGTGAGTCAGCTGACCCCGCGTGCGGTCATGTGATTTCTCGTAGCAATAAAGCTGAACTCTAAGCTAACTCACTCTCTAACAATGGACCGGACAGCAGCCTGCACGGTGTTGTTGGTACTGGCTGTTAGCGTCAATAAAGGTAAGCTAAGGTCTGTGGGAACGTAAGACCTCATGACTAGACTCAACCGGCTGCAACACCAAACTAACGTTGATTTGTTGTTTGTTTAATATCGTGTGTGTGTGTGTGTGTGTGTGTGTGTGTGTGTGTGTGTGTGTGTGTTTTTGTGTGTGTGTGTGTGTGTTTGTGTAGGGCTCTGCAGTCCCCTGGCAGCTAAAGAAGCCTGGAGCTATGTGCCGGTGAGGGACGGGGCCCACATGTTCTGGTGGCTGTACTATGCTGACAGCCAGTCTGCACAGTACAGTGAGCTGCCTCTGGTCATGTGGCTGCAGGTAGGACACCTCATTCTGCAATGTATTCTTTGGGTGCCCATCTCATACTGTAGTTAGACAGTTCTTCTTTTTATCTCACTAATCTCCCAACTCCATGGAAGTGTGAATGGTTTGCAGGCACTTACACAGCGTTTTGTAGCAAATGAGCTCAAACACTCAACATTGCTATGGTCTGTTCTAAGCGAGCTGGTTCAAATGGGCACACGGCTATAAAAAACATTGGTGGTGTGACTGAGTGACTAACAGCAGTGCTGCTGCAGAGGAGGAACTAACTCCTGGAGTGAGGTGTCTTCTGGGTAAAAGATGATGTTTAAGTTGATGTGGATAATGCCGTGTTATATCTCCATACTCCTGGGGAAAAATAAGCCCATTAAATGCATATATGACTGCTGCTTTATAAAGTTGCCCCTCTGCTGAACATGATGAGGATGTTTGCCCGCGTGTCTTCAGGGGGGACCAGGAGGATCAGGAAGTGGCTTTGGGAACTTTGAGGAGATCGGACCTTTGAACAGGGACCTGGAGCCCAGAAAGACCAGCTGGGTAAGATCGGCCTTTTGTTGGAGCGCTGCAGAGCTAAAAGTTGTAACTTGCATCTTTCCACAAACTCTTCCTTTTTGTAACCTTGTGGATGGTTACAATGTTTAAGTCTGTTTAACGTGCCGTTTCAGGTGCAGGCAGCCAGTGTGTTGTTTGTAGATAACCCTGTGGGCACGGGCTTCAGCTACACTGACCGGCCAGACTGCTATGCTACCAATGTGGCCACGGTGGCCTCAGACATGCTGGTGCTGCTGCAACACTTCTTCACAGAGCGAGCAGAATTCCAGGTCTGTCCCTAAAGCATGATCGTGGATTACTGTACGAAGAAACTGCTCTGCATCATTAGGTGCTCGTGCCTGAAAGTGGAAACACTCTAAACACCAAAAAAAATAAATTGCCATTTTTGTAATGTTGGTAATTTTATCATCTGTCAGACCGATGATACACACCTCCCAATAATTGAATCCTCTCCTCAGTTTCACTAATGATATATGGAGCTTGAAATAAAAGTAAAAATTAAGTATTTAATAAAAAAAAAAAAGTTAAAACACATTTTTTGAAAAGTGTTTTTTTGATGATAATGATGGCTAACTTGACTAGCGTGTAAGCCTTTGTTTTACTATAAGAGTAAAACTGTTAAGTATCCATGTTCATTTATAAATACTGCATCTTCTCAAGTCTTAAGTGTCATGCCATGGCTTTTCATTCTTTTACCTAAGCTTCCTTGTACTCCATGCAGAGCGTCCCCTTCTACATCTTCTCTGAGTCGTATGGAGGGAAGATGGCTGCTGCGATCTCCTTGGCGCTCACAGAGGTGAGAACACAGCGGAGTGTTGCTTCTCCTTTTTTTAGATTCTGGAAAGTCCCCTTGTTAAACGACTGGGATATGATGATAAGTAGACAACAAAAAAAAACTTGTAATGGCTTCTCAAGTTTTTCTGGAGTAGTAGAAATAATAAATGTCTATGTTCTGCTTTATACGTAGAAGTAAAATATTTTTTAGTTTTGCTCGTAATTCCTCTAGTATAATTCCAGTCAACAGAAGTTGGTCTATGTTGGAAATAATCACAAACTGTCATCAGTAAATCCTGAAATTGTTCTAAAATGAAAGTAACTAGATTGGAGTGTATTCTGGTATCCTGGCTATTCTAAAGAAATTTAAAGAATATTGCTGTATTTCATTTAAGAAAAAATAATTAAAAAAGAAATTTCTCTGGCGTCTCCCTCTGGACAAACTACAATTGTAGACATTTTGTCATTGAGATGAAAATGTTCAGAGGTCATCACTGTAACAATTCTAATGTGTGTCTCTTGTCTGTGCAGGCTGTTGCACAGGGGTCAGTGAAATGTAACTTTGCTGGTGTAGCACTTGGAGACTCTTGGATTTCCCCCCTGGGTCAGTATCAGTCACTCTAAACCACCAACTAAAAACTGCCCCACTGGAAGCTGCACATCTACATTTTTGGAACATCCAAATTCCATTTACATTACACTATGGCATTCAAGCGTAAGCACTGAGCCACGAGAGGCCGTGGTTTACAGGGATTTCTAGAACGGCTAAGGGACGGATCTGCCCAGAGCAACAGGAACATTAAAACAGCATTTTAAAGGGAGTTTGGTGAATTACTCAGCATTATTGTGGTTATTACTTTTTAATAGCCAATCACAAACCAACAGGATGAAGTAAATCCATGACTTCTATAAAAATGTTTTTATCTTTAAATGTTTGGAGAAATGACCCGACTTCTGCTTCACCCACAGACTCTGTCATGACCTGGGGGCCGTACCTCTACACCACTGTAAGTAACAAACCTTTTAGATAAAGTTCCTACTACGTGTCTGAGTGTCCTTCTGACCGGGGCTGCTCTGCTGTGCAGTCGCTGCTGGATGATTCGGGCCTGGCAGACGTCACCAGTGCAGCGGAGGCGGTGAAGCGAGCTGTGGAGCAGCAGCAGTTTGCGAAAGCCACGGAGCTGTGGTCTGTGGCTGAGACGGTGGTGGAGCAGGTTGGTACAACGCTGCACCCTCTGATGCTGATGGTACCGCATGTCCATTTTTTTTGTTAAAAAAAATCTGCTGGCTTCAGTGTCATTTTACAGTAGAAACAGGCGTGGTATAGTAAGTAATTATATTTATTTTAATTTGTGCCAAATATCGACTCTTCGTTAATAATTGTCTGTTTCTATGAGCTCATGGTACTTCAGTTGCATAGGTTAACTTTCATTAATAAAATGTGTATACGGTTACAGTAAAACCCAAACCAGCATGAGCATGCGAATAACGTCATACCATGGAATTTAAATAAATATGGTGACATTGACGGGTTGCACTAAAAGTAATTGTCTCCATATTTATTTCCTTGCTGCATACCAAACATGTATCACGTTTGATTTCAGAACACCAACGGAGTGAACTTCTACAACATCCTCACCCAGGAGCCGGATGACGGACACAGCGCTGCAGTAGCAGAAGACTTCATCTGTAAGACTCTCCAGCTCCGCAAGTTAAAAACTAACCGCCGCTAACTGAGATGTTCATTATTAAATGAATCTGTTCTGTTTTCACCAGCTCTGCAGACGCGTCGCCATATTCGACCCCTCCACAGCCAATCACTGAGCGACCTGATGAATGGATCAATCCGGAAGAAACTTGGCATCATCCCACAGAATGTCACCTGGGGAGGTACTGTACAGTGCCTGTAGTCTGACATGCATTCTTTTAGAGATGTTCTCTTTTATTCTCTGGTTGTCCTCTCCTGTGTGTCCAGGCCAGGCAGAAGACGTGTTCAGCTACATGGCAGGAGACTTCATGAGGCCTGTGGTGGATGTAGTGGACCAGCTGCTGAGCGCTGGAGTCAACGTCACCGTCTACAATGGCCAGCTGGATCTCATAGTGGACACCATAGGTAACTGAATCACTGTATTACTTTGCTGTTCAGCTCGAGCAGCAGTGCTGTCTGGGCTGTAAATAATATTTAATTCCTCTGTGCCATGTGGATCTTGACTTCCTGTCACATTTGCATACTTTTTTTTTTTTTTTCTTTGCCTATGTACTGCAGCTGCCTGCACATTTTCACCATAACTTGGCGCCTTGACCTTTGACCCTTTTGCTCGTATATCTCCAGTGCAAAGGATTGTGGGTCAGAATAGCCAGAAAAGCATGTCTTGCATATTGCAAAATGAGACCAGATGCAGTAGGACTTCCTGGTATTTTTGGTATACTTACTAAAGAAGAAGATGACAACTTTTATTTTTTAACTTTATTAATCCCTCCAAGGGGCAATAAAGTTTATTTTTAAAGATTACATTTTTTTTATTTTTTTATTTTTTACACATTACAAACATGGGCCCAAAATACACGCACGCATGCACAAGCATCTTCTAGACATGCAGTGGAGAGGTGTCAGAGTGAGGGGGCTGCCATGGTTAGGTGGGAGGGGCTCTGTAGTGCCCAGGAAGCAAATTTGCTTCAAATAGTATGGGTATTGGAATGCACCAATTGTCTGTACTTCCTGTCACATGGTCTGTACTTCTTGTCACAGGTCAGGAGCTGTGGGTGAAGAGGCTGAAGTGGGAGGGGCTATCTGGCTTCAACGAGTTGAGGTGGACCCCCCTGGATGAGCCCACCGCGCCGGGCATTACTGGAGCTTTCTGCAAGACTTATAAGAACTTTGCCTTCTATTGGATCCTGAAAGCCGGTCACATGGTAAGACTGTTTTTTTCATATTGGTAATATGTGACGTTTTATCCAGCTGCACGACCAATTTCTCCCTTGGGGACAATAAAGTTGAAGTTGGCCAATATCACATGATGTGGCTCAGTGCAACACGTGTAGATGTTAGAAGTTTTTGAATGTAGGACTCGTGTCTTTACCAGTGTGGTGGACATGGATCTTCACCAAGCATTCAACTGTTCAGTGACAAGTATTATGTAAGATGCAGGCAATTCAAGTCAATTTTGTGCCGAGAATAAAAATGAGCATTATTTAGTTATTATTAGTGTTCATCTGATGGAGGGCTTTGTATAATTCATGTTACCTTCTCTAGTGATGGAGACTTTAGTTCTAACAGTGAAGGCATTAAAAAGTGGAACTTGTCTCTTTCTCTCTCAGATTCCCTCAGACCAGGGCCCGATGGCCTTGCAGATGATGAAGATGATCACCCAGCAGGCTTGATCGCCCGCTCTGAGGCCAGCTGGAATGGCTCTGACAATCCCAATTATCACATGACCTTTTTTATATAATGTGCTAAACCAAATAATGAATCTCAGAGCTCTCTGATTACAGCAGTGACCTGTGTAACTTTCAGCAATAAAGATGCTTTTTTTTTTGTAAATTCTGCTTGGCTTCTTTGCTACTCTAACTGTTATTCTTACAGCATATCTGAGAAGAGTGTGCTCGTTTTGTTTTTCTCTCAATCTTGCATCGAAGTTTTATAAAAGCTAAATCTTTAATGTGCATGAACGACTGTTTTACATCTTTCACAGAGACATTTAGTTGTTACTATAGTGCAAAGGTAACATACTGTATGTGTGGCTTGTCACTAAATGAAGCCCGTAACAATGTGCCAGGGTCCAGGTCGACACTTGTGACAGAGCTCAGTGCCACGCTACACTTTGCACAGCAGTTTCAGTATGCTACCATGCTAATGTTTAGCAGGTATAACGTTGGCATGCTAACATTCATGTTTAGCCACACTAGTGGCTCGAGGGATGGCTGTGGTCCACCACTTTAGTTCAGACTGTAATTGTAATAAAATAATTTAACTAGTTATTGGTTGGTGCCATCCTAAGTTAACTTTTAAAAAAAAAAAAAAAAAGTTTAATGTCTAATGGACATGCCAGCTGCATTTACAGCAATGTGACTGATGTATTGCAATGTTTAGCACTTTTTACATACATATTTAGAGAGCAACACATTAGTTGCGTTGGCTCTGAACTCCAGCACACTGGGCTAAGGATCATGTGGTAGAATATTTAAAGTGTCTTTACAAAGTATTCACTGCACTGCCCTGACATTTTGGTTTCTTTAGATCACAAAATGTTTTTTTCACACTGATCAACAGACAGGACTTTAATATCAAAGTTAAAATACAAGTAAGACAAACTGATCTAATTAAGTACAAATAACAAATTGCACAAGTGTTATTACTTCATTTACCATGATGCACCTGGTTTAGCCACTTTGAACTGGCCCGACAGTCATGTGAATACAGTATGAGGGAATGATGATCACATGTTTGTATTATGATGTGGCTCAACAACTCTGAACAGCTTTTGAAAATGATCCTTCAGTTATACACATTTTCTCCTAAAATGAACAAACTCCAGATTGTACATTCATGATGGATCATGAACTTTGAGGAATGTTACAAAATGTTTTGTCTGACTTCTCTTAATATCTTTGGTGTTGCATACATATTGCGAGCATAGAGTTTCTAAAGCACATTAGTGGATCCAAAAGGTTAATAGTGCATGAGAAATGCACCAAATCCACATGAGAATGAGAAGAAAGGCATGATAAATATTTTTTATGTTTGGAAGTAAATGCTGCAGCCTCCCATTTCAAAGTGGAATCAGCAAACTGCTACATCAAATGAAAGACTCCATTGCATTGAGAAACCTGAGATGTAATATGAGTGCATTTGATTGAGCCCATTGTGCAAATGTCCTGCTCAGTAAATACATGGTAGCCCTGGGGATGCTTCATCTGACAACATAATTACATACACAAAACACTCATGTCCAAACAGGACATATGAAGCTAGAGCCAGCAGCCAGTGAGCTTAGCTCAGCACAAATACTGGAAACAGGTGAAGCAGCTAGCCTGACTACCAGCATCTTTAAAGCTCACTGATAAACACCTTATATCTCCTTTGTTTAATAAGTACAAAACAGTCCTGGAGTATTGTCATTATCGTGCCAGGCAACCCTTGAACCACAACTTGTTATTTTGACACTTTTTGTACAAACGAGATACGTTGTGCTAGATAGTGAGCTTTAGCTGGTTGTTGGATTTTGTTACCGTCGGACAGAGTCAGGCTAGCCTTTTCCACCAGTTTCCCGTCTTAATGCTAAGCTAAGCAGACTTCATAGTAGCTTCATATTTACCCTGAGGGGCGAGTGCATCAATCTTCTCATGAAAGTGAATAAGGCTGTTTTCCTGTTCCTTGAAGATCTACTTGCTATTTTTCTCTAAAGCTCTTAAAGTTCTTCAGACATGGATGGAGTTTGCCCAGTTATGGTGATTGCTCTGTTGACATGCAAGCTCAGTGGCTTTTATGATTTCATGATATACTATATCTACATATATATATATATATATATATATATATATACACACATATACATATACATATACATATGTATATACATATATAGATATAGATATAGATAGATATATAACATCATAGTCATTGTGTAAATTCCTCTGAATAGCTGAGGCTTCTTCTTCCCCAGTGGCTCTCTGGCAGTGGGAAGCCCTTCTTAATCACCGGCTCCACCACCAGCTCCAGCAGGCCGGGTGCTTCCACCACTGCCAGCTCTGTTACTCTGAAAATATTAGAATATGCCCGGCCCACCAGAACCAGCTGACCTGGGGGGATTCGGGGGTCAGGTCCTCTCAGCCGTCGCCAGTACACCCTGAAGTGGCGCACAAGCTGGGTCGGGTAGTCCCAGCGCAGAGTGGCGTTGAGGTGCAGGTAGGGGGAGGTGGACTCTGGAGAGGTGCCAGCACCACGCAGCCAAACCACGTCATAAATACAAAAGCCCTGAACGAGCTCAGGGGGAACCTGCAGACTGGTTCCATCCAAGATCTTATTGAGAGACAAGGGGGGACAAGAACAATGTACATAGGAAAGGCTACATTTCGTGTAAAAAAATAAAGTGGTACTGAAAATTTGCAGTTGAGACATTTCAAATAGTTGAAGTGGCAGTCGAAATACAAATACTAAAGGAAGGTGAGATAGCTCTTAAAATGGAAGTGCTGAAGAAAGCTGAAGTGTCAATTTAAGGGTAAGTGCTGAGTAAAGTTGAAGTGTAATTTGAAATGCAAGCACTGAAAGGAGCTGACAGGCCAGTTAAAGTTAGTTGATAAAGAGAGATGGAGGGATCAGCTGAAGTGGGCATCCTGTATCAGCGAATGTCAGTCGAAGTGTTGGCTGAAGTGTAAGCACACCGACTCACCAGGATTTCTCCAACTCTGCAGCTGAAAGGCGTTTCCTGCGGCTCCCCATCCCTCTGGATGATCAAACCAACGTCTCGAAGAGCACAGCCACGAAGCTCCAACTGCGAACATCTGCCCACAGTGACATGAAGGGAGAACAAAGATTTTAGAGTGGAATCCATTCACTTACTGTCGCTGTTATTCAGCTGTGAGGGGACCTTACCCGATGGTCCAACCATGTGGACTCAAGTTGCCACACAGCTGAGAGAACTGGCTCACCAACTGGAGCTCCTCATCCAGTACCTCAGAAGACACACTGGGAACTGCAGAAACACACTTAATGCTTAGCAATGTCCAGATACACAAACTGAGGAACCTTTACAACAATAAGCATCGGGGAGCTAGTAGAAAGGAAGAATGGATTCTGCAGAGTATCAAAAAAATCTGAGAAGATAATATCCCTGAGTGTGACATACCTAAGGCTGAAAAGAGGTTGAATATTAAAAAAATTCAATGGACCTCATTCAAGAGCGTTTTATCCCAGATATTTCTTGCTGTTTTCAGTGAGTTTTCCTTGTACCTAGCCGGCAATTTGAGGGGGGTGGGGGGGTGCCATTCCCCTTGTTAGCAAAATGACTAAAATGCATGCCCTTCGTTAACCTGCCCACGAGTGTTCTAAGTTGAATTCAGCTAACATTTTTAACTCTGTGTAACCCTCTTGTTTCAGCCTGTTGAGTACCACCTGTTCATGAGATGAATTATGATAAAATGGTTATAGCTGGGGGAGGATAAGCAGGTGTGGACACAGAATGGATTGTGAGAAACTCACCTTTGACATCCTGGACGTGCATGTGTGTGCAAAGACTGGCGTCGGTCGTCTTCAGCTCCAGGGAAATTTTGATCCCAGCCGATGACTTGTAGATGAGGGTCATCAGAGTCTTGGCTGCCAGGGGTACATGGAGGGAGAAGATCCTGATCCAGAACAGAGACTCGTGTTAGGGGAGGTAGGAGTGGAAAGATCCACTCCCCCGCCCCCCACAATAAAATAAGAAGAAACACACACACTTGGCACAAACTGGAGTCGTGTGTGTGGCGGGGATGAGTCCCTCCAGCAGCAGTGAGCAGCCTCCATTCCAGGCGTCCTCGGGGCAGCCGCGGCTGCTTAGCCAGCCCTGGCCCTCCAGCTGCGTACGGTAGTACAAGGGCTGGATCTCCTGGGCAGTCAGGTTGAACCAGCTCCTGTTGGTCTCATGCTGCACACACAGACACACAGACACACACAGACACACACAGACACACAGACACACAGACACACACACAGACACACAGACACACAGACACACAGACACAGACACACAGACACACAGACACACAGACACACAGACACACACACACACACACACACACACACACACACACACACACACACACACACACACACACACACACACACACACACACACACACACACACACACACACACACACACACACACAAAGCCTGCAGTAATCAGGCAAGGACACAAAACTCAACAAACAACTTCCGACATATCCAGCAGCTAATAACTGGCTTTGTAGACTAGAAATAAAATGTTAGAAATCAACTCTCAATTACAGATGTGAGGACTAGTGTGATGTATCTGGCAGGTTGCCACTATTAAAGATTACTTTTGGACCGCGAATCGTGGCTGCACCTGTTGCCCTGGTCCTGCCTGACACCAGGAAGCCTTGACATCCCCCTGGATCCATCTTTTTTTTATATATACCATCGTATCATGTTTTCTGTCGCATAGATTGTCCATGTTGTATTTTTAACTATGTTGTTTGTTCTGTACACACGTCACCTATTGCACGTCTGTCCGTCCTGGGAGAGGGATCCCTCCTCAGTCTCTCCCTGAGGTTTCTTCCATGTTTCCCCCACTAATTGTGGGGTATCTTTTAGGGAGTTTTTCCTTGTGCGATGTGAGGGTCTAAGGACAGAGGGTGTCGTACTTTGTACAGGCTGTAAAGCCCACTGAGACAAATGTATAATTTGTGATGTTGGGCTATATAAATAAACTTGATTTGATTTGATTTGATGTACTACACACACACACCCGCTCCCATGACCACATCACCCCCATCCTGCAGAACCTCCACCCGGCTCCCCGTCCCCCAACGCATCCATTTTTAAAAATCCTCCTCCTCACCCACAAAGCCCTCCACAACCAGCCCCCCCCCCACCTCACCCACCTGCTCCATCACCACACTCCCTCCCGCACCCTCCGTTCCTCCGACCTCCTGTCCCAGCCACAAAGGACCAAGCACCGGCCCCGGGGTGACAGAGGGCGTCTCCATCGCTGCCCCCTCCCTCTGGAACTCATCCGTGACTTTACCGATCTCTCCATGTTCAAATCTCAAATCAAAACTCACCTTTTCAGATCTGCTTTTAATGTATAATCATTTTTATGTATTTTTAAATGTTGTTATCTTGTTTTATAATGTATTTATCAATAATATGTATCTGTAAAGCGTCTTTGAGTACCTTTTAAAAGCGCTCGATGAATAAAATGTATAATTATTATTATCATGTGATCAACTCTGCTATGCCTTATTTTGTCTTTTTTATGTACTAAAACTATTTATATAAATAGTGTTTAATTATCATTTAACATAATATATTTAATATTTATACAGTTGATTTACGCTGTGATACTTCATTTACGGCCCGCGGCCATAACAGGGTGCTGGGTAGTATTAATAAATAATAAATTAATTCACAATTGGATATTTTTTTGTGCTTCTAACGTAAATAAGGCTCCAGAGTGCATTAAAAAAAAACATCAAAATAGACTTAAAAGGGGGAGGACCCACCCGACAACGGTCCGGGCTCAGCCATAATTGTGATTAACTGGCCCCTGGCCTCCTGTCATTCATTTTGCAAAAGTTGAGCATCCCTTGGATTAATACCATTATATAAACTGTTTTGTACTGAGGAACTATTTCAAAAGGCCGCAGCGCGTGCCTCTGGGTACCTGTCCTCTCCAGTAGATAACCTTCCCAAAGCCCTGGCAGAAGGAAGAGATGAAGGGGAGCTGTGAGGCTGGCCGATGGATGTACAGGTAGTCTGACAGAAGATCCCAGAACCTGCACACAGCACAGGGCAGGCCTTCAAAACATCTTTCCTAACCAAGATGCACCGACGGCTTTTTCTTCTGCTTCACACCGTTTATTCACTTCAGTGTTATTACTGCGTTGATCATACCTGTCCTGATTCTTGCGGAATTGGGTCTTATCATTGTGAGTCTCGTACACCCAGCCTGGAGCAAAGATGGCTGCAGAGAAGTTGTGCTTACGAATGATTTCCAGTGCCTTTAGACCAAACCAAAACAAGAAGGTGCATACTGTCAATGATCTGATAGTGATCAACGCTTCTTCACCCGCAGACACACGTGTTCCACAGTTGTGTACCTTATTTGTTTCAAACATTCCTCCCACCACCTTGCCTCGAGCGAACACGTCAACCCCGATGAAGACGTCAGCCTGGCGCCCTTGGAGCCCACTGTAGCCACTCATCCACTCCAGGTTCTGCTCCGTCCAGTTGTAGTTTGTGAAGAAACCATCACAAGCATCAAAAAACACCCTGAGATTGAGATAAAGTGTTGGGTAGTTATTAATGAATCTTCTCGTCTAAATGGACATAAAAAAAACAAAAAAACAATTTGTTTGTATTGAGTCCAGTTACTAATTGTAATTTCCCTACCTGTTGGACTGGTTCAGTTCATTTTGCCACAGTAGCCCTCCGTTGTGGATGACACTGTCGTACCACAGCAGCAGGCTGCCGGACACTCGCTCGTGCATCTGCTCGGTCAGATAGCGCAGGAACAAAGGAGTGTTCTTCACCGCAACCTCCTGCACACACAGGACATCACACGCTTCAGTCAGAGGCATTGAGGACGAGGCCTCTCCAAAATGTTCAACATCTTAGGGTAGCGTGTTTAGTACAGGCGAGGCTGATGGGAGTGTCTTTGGTTCATGACTGAATATCTGCAGAACTAAAGCATTGGACAAGTAATAAAGGCCAATTCAATTCAATTTGGTCGATTGCATTTACGAAATTATCTTGCTGAACAAAATGTGTAAGTATCGTAGACGTTTGTTTGCCACAGAGCTTTTTTTCTACAAAACTTAAAATCCAATGGAAAAATCCCATTGGCTTTTTGTCGAGGCTTTTTAACTTCCAGGTCGGCCTACAGACATACGTCATCCCTGCACCACTCTATGGTGTTGAACTCCTGGCAAACAACGCAACGACAAAGTCACTAACTGGAATGGAGTGTGGATCGTGAAACGCGCATGCGTGGAACGCCAGACCATCATGGACTCTCAATTGTATTATAGATGGAACTGCGTGCATAAGGCGATATATGCGAACACAGAAAGTAAGTACAAGCCTTAAGAATGTTGACCTAGTCCTGTCCTGAATGTCTGTGTTCAACATTTCATGGCAATCCATCCAACAATAAGACATTTCATAAATACGCATCACCAAAGTCAGTAGAATTCATCATCTAGGAACCAGAAATGTACGAAATCTTCTGCTAAACCATCAAATAGATGTTGACATATTTCACAGGAATTTCACAGTTTTGAAATTGCTGCTGCTACTGCTGGTGGCGCTGAAGGGATCACACAATCTTCCATCCTCGGGGGACCATGAATATTTGTAAAAAGAAGTCAATGAGGATGGGCTGGGATCTGCATAACTGTTGTCTGATTATAATTTGATGGCAATATTACGTAATTTTATTCAAACTGCATTGGTTCTCTGTAATATAACAGAAAGTACAAATGCAGAGATTAGATTTACAAAGTCAAAACCATAACGGAGTATCTCATTGTATGACTTAATGATGTCTAAGCATAGGAGTGTTAGTATTGTGGTGGCCAGCATAAAAGTCTGACTCACACTGAGGGAGTTCTCGATGTTAATGAGCCAGCCGTCAAAGCCGTAACAGTGGCTGATCTGGACTAGTTTATCAGCCGCTGCCCGGTACGACTCCTCGTCTTTCAGGAAGGCCTCGCACACTGCGGCTCCATCAGTCCACTCTGTGATAAAAGTCCCTGAGAGCAGAAGATTTTAGACATGTCAGGAAGCCTGGTTGTTGTCCATCGAACTATGTTTCAAATTGTAATACCCCATATCTAAAATATAAAACAAATTACTTTACTTTCACTCACCAAGAACAACGACCCCATGTTTATGTGCAGCATTGGTCCACACAGCAGGAGGAATAGTCACCAGGTTGTGTGTGAAGTAGTTGAAAATATCAATGTACTGCCAGTGGTAGAAGGCATATGGAGCCTCTGCATTTGTCCCCTGGGCAAAGCTAAACAACAGGGGAGAGCATGACGTAGCATTATGCTACATGGATGGGACTGCAGGTACAAGAGAAACTTAACGGCAGAAAGACAGTTATCTACGTGAGGAATTGTGTTCTTATTCTTACTTTACTTATTTTATATTTGCCTTTTTATCTGCACTGTCCCTCTGCTGTTGTAGCGCTTTCAATTTCCCCGCTGTGGGACGAATAAAGGATTTCTGATTCTGATTCTATTTCTGATTCTGAATGAATTATTGAAACCAAACTATAGAAATCTTAAAAGCAGAATCAGGGAAACAAATAAGACTCCATCTGTGAAATGAAAGCCTGCACCAGAAAGGGCTTCAACGCCCCGTTCCTAATTGCTACTGCAGGACTCACAGTAAGCATTGCTGATTGTATTTTATGGTGCGTTCCATTTGTACTGGGAAGTCAAGAAATCGGAGCAGCTGTGTGTCAATAAAACCTGTTGTTTCCACACTCAACATGCTCTCCTTCCATCATTTTATCCAGGGCGAGAGCAGGACTGTCTCACAATCATCCATACCGGTCATCCAAGTAGCCGCCCATCATGTCATGAGACACCAAGGTCCGACGTGGACATGTGGCAAGAGGAGGCTCCCGAGGTGCCCGAGGGACGACCGCCACATTGAAGGGGTTTGCCTCGCTCCGTTTCCACGACAATAGCTCCGCCAGAGTTTGAAGACCCCAGCTGATTGGTTCGGTGGTGTCAGCGTCGTAATGTTTGGCTGAGAGGGAGAAGAAATGAGACGTCATGTGGAAAAGTGTGGTTTGATCTCACAGCTGAACTAGTGCCAACAAAAAGGCAGCTCACCTGGTAGTGCTGAGGGCACATACATGATGACTTCATGGACACTGCTTGAATCCATTGGTTGATCCAAACAAGACTCCAACCTGGTGAAAGTACAAGGAGAGACTTGTGCGTTTGGTGGAACCCTACCATGGTAGCCTGTTCATCTATGACAGAGGAAGGCCCTGCACCATTTACCTCAAACTACTCACTCCTCTGCCATTTACCCTCGAAATGTCCACTGGACTTTTAATTTACTCTGAAATAAAGTCAGGTACACAACACTCATTTGTTTTTATGACAGAGGCAGTCCATTGGTTTTTACACAACTTCGGTTCACTCATCCCGCAGAGTACTCAGTGATCAGTTTTGTCTGAGAAAATAACCACGTTGGTGTTATGAGGATGTGATCAGGGTAATTTAGCAGCAAGCAAGTATGAAAAGTAAAAGTAGTAATTGTGCAGTCAAATGTTCCCCATCAGTGTTACTATTATGTTTTTGGGTTGATGCATCATATCCTATACGATCATCATGTTTGTCCCATAAGAACAATGTATTGCTAAAGTCAACTTTTCAGAAAATCAGCCCTGTTTTCAGCTTTGTGAAGATGCAGTTCCCAGCTGATCCAAGAGGCTTTTTAAAGAGTTTGTTTAGAATTTTCTCAACACAGGAAAGGAACTCCTCGTCCTTCAGTTCATCACAAACATTGACAATCAATACTTCTGGAGATGCGTGGTTTTCGCTGGAAAGGAAGGCAATGAAAGACTGTAATCTGAAAAGTAACTAAAGCTGTCAGATAAATGTAGTGGAGTAGAAGTTTAAAGTAGAAGAAAATGGAAATATTCAAGTAAAGTACAAATACCTCAAAACTGTGCTTGTACTCGAGTAAAACGTACTTAGTTACTTTCCAACCCTGCTGTTGAACTTCTTTGAAGAGAACATGATGATTGGCAGCTTTAACCTGGCCACACTGGTAATAATGATTAAAACAGTAAGCAACAGAAGCTCTTTAGAGCAATGAGCAGTAAGTGTACTCACTAACTAGCTGACGAGGACTCGGCTTAATATTTACTGAACTTTCAGTGAGTGACAACATGCTGACTGTGACACAGTTAACGCTTACCGGCCCCAGGGGGGAAGCTTGTCTCTATCCAGAGCCATTTCATCTCACGAGCTGAAGAAGTTACTGTGCGAGGAAGGAGGAAACACAAGTGTATCATGTCCTGTCAGCGACGACGGCAAAACACTTCCGATCCCAACCCTTCACAATAAAAGCTGTAGTCTGTAGTTCTATAAAATTATATGACAGAAAGAAAAAAAACAACTAAAGTAGCATGTCAGGTACGTTACAGATTACTACAGATACGGATTACTTTATGTAAAATGCTACTATAACGTATTGTGTTCCCTTTTAAAGAAACTGCTCGGGATGAAGTTGGCTTTTTACCAGCACTGTAACAATTATTTTATATATGTATCAATTATACATTTCTTTATTATATATGTTATTATTATTTTTAGAGGAATCCGTGCAGTGGATTGTCCATGACAGGATGGACTGAGGACAGCTGGACAAAGGAACCAGTCTTTTGTTGTTGTGCAGGACCAGACACTTTTACTTGGAGAGATTGATCCCTACCAGGAAACCAGAGGAACAACAACCAATGGACTGAGAGAGGAAGGTAAAGATGGCGGCCGAAAGTAATATTTCCGCGCATGGGCAGTAGTGTTGTATGGGTGATATGTATGATACTCGCATAACACCGACATTTTATAATGTAAAGTTTAGGAATAATACTTCATAAAAAAAATTTTTTTAAAAAGTAATCTGTATGTCGTTTCTTAAAAACTATTCATATATTTGCTGCATATGTAAACGAGATAATACTAAACAAAAAACAATTATAAAACGCCGTAGAGGTTTAAATAATCCAGACCGTCCAATGAGGTGAGGTTTATATGTTGCATCTAGAATAATATAATAGAAAAACACATGGTAGCCTACAACACAAGGCTGAAATAGAGCTGATTTATAATAGTTTGATATCTGAACAAATCTGATTCAAATGTATTATTTTGAAGAGACTGTAATAAAACAGATTGAATGAATAGATTCAATCAATCAAAGACGGCACAGCAGTGGAGTGAAGCTGTTACTGACCCTGGGGTCTGTTGGCAGCTCTGTGCTGAGAGGCTCTCTGGCAGTGTCCTCCCTCAGTCAGCAGCAGCAGGGAAGTGATGTCAGACAAACAGACAGACAGCTCCAGCAGATCACTGACAGAGACAGACAGGATCCATCGGAACCCTCTCGAAATCCACCTTCATCCGTGGTGGATTAACGCATATTCATCTCAAAACCTGCGAAAGCATAACGTTCACACTTCAACCTTTCTGGCGAGCTGCGTATTAGCACAATATGAGCTTAGTAGGATTTTAAAACAAGAGGCGAAATATTGTGAGAGCTGGCCGACTCCATCCGGAGGAGACAGTATACAGAACAGAAGACACAGGTCACCGTCTCTGGGAGAGGTTTAATGTGTCGGTTGTTAAACAGGCTCGGGCTGTAAACCGGAACATTTGGGATTTTTGGGAGCGAGTGAGCGGCTTGCTAGCTGAGCCGAGCTGATCATGGAGCTGAGAGTGGGCAACAGATACAGACTGGGCAGGAAGATTGGAAGTGGATCATTTGGGGACATCTACCTGGGTAAGCTATTGTAAAATAAACCTGCTGTCCTTGTCTTTGTTTCCAGTTGGAGCTCAGCCTGCTACATAAAGCTCCAGCTGTCTGTCCGTCTTCTGGTTTCCTGAAAAACGAGCTGACAGTCGATCAGCTGTTTACTGTTTAGTGTTAGCACCATTAGCTGCTAAGCTAGCAGTAACAAGACGTCTGTTACCTTGTAATAAGTCGCCGTAAATTCCATGTGCTCGACTTGGAGATGACTTTGCCTGTCATAATGTCAAATGAATATCTTAATGAACCGTGTTAACGACGAGAATGGAAACTACCGGCTGCTGTGTATCGGTTAACGTTAGTGGGTTAACTTGAGTCGGCTGGCAGCAGTCCGCGAGCAGCTGAGCAGGCCACAGGCTGTACTGTGAAGTCCCTGAACGTAACATCTCTAAACACAACAGGCTGCTTCACTGTCCTCCTCTGGTCCCAATAACAGACATTCATCAGACAATAATCCAAACACAAACAGTTAATTCACTTACATTTCCCAATCATTGGACCTCTCTATGAAAGTAACCCAGATATCAAACGTGTGAGTGTGTAATTGTATTTACTGTAGGCCCATTGAGTGTCAGCTGACATGAAACTGGTTTCTAAACCCTGCTTCTTGTTTAGTGCCTGAGGGGACATGTTCCCATATTACTGAGTTTCATCTACAAAGGGCCCAGCGCCGGTGGTTTTTGTAAGAACTGATTTGATGTGTAAATGTTGATTACCATCAGCTGCACTGGCTAAAGATTATTCACTACAGGAGCAGAGGCCATTCAGATTGTTAGCAACGATGCTGTTATTAGGACGGACGTGGGACGTTCATCTTTACTGAGCTCTGTGCATTTGAGGGACAAATGTTGGGAAAACATAGATGATGGGAATCATTCAAATAAAAATTCTTCAGCAATCGTATTTAGAATATGCACAGAATGTATTAAACACCAGGGGACACCTTATTGTAATGCATCCTATGGTGGCCATATTGGAGGTCCATCATCTGAACAAGAATAGAGGAGACGTTATTAATTCATGAAGCGTTTTTGCTGGCTGTGGACTGATCACTTCATCACTGACATCAACCTGTCTGACGCACAATATGACTACATTATGATACAATGTGATATCACTGATCATTGGTATGATTGTATTCAGAAATGAAGCAATATACAGGCAATGTGCATTTCTGCTATTGAATGAGGAAGACATTTGGAGACGTTCTGTTTAGTTGCTCTTGATAAGTGATTTAAAAATATCTCCTAAAATGCTCCTGAAAACTCACAGACTCTGTTTAGTCATGATGGACATGAGACTATTATTTTCAGTATTGGTGAATCAGTCGATGTCTTCTATTAATTGTTAAATCCATAAAATGTTGGGGAAATAAAGTGCAAATGCCCATATCCAGGTCGACGATTGCATCTACACGCTTGTTTAACGTTTCTAAAAGCCAAAGATTTTCAGCTCACTATGATATGAAACAGAAAAGCAGAAAGTCCTTACTAACTAAATAAAAACTAAAAATGAATTGAACAATGTTTAGATTAATAAAATACTGTAGTAAGAGATTAACATGTTCTATAAAAGACTGCTGTATAGTCAGTATCATTATCTTTTGAGTGCAGGTTGGTCCTGCTTTGTTTTCTACCTTTACTATTTGTCAAAGGACTACACTGTTAGTTTTGTTTTTGTCAGATTAGATGATTAAGGGCTTAAACAAGAGATATACTCATCAAATATCTTAATTTTGCTGTGTGAACTGTTGTGTATTACCCCCCTGATGGTTAATAATTTACGTTTATAAAATTCAAAGGTTTTATGATGTCACTACGCCGAGGTGGTCTGTATTTCAGGTAAGGGGATTCACAACTCGAGCAAGTTTCAAGAGTCTGCCAACTCATTTTTAAACGCGCAGACATAAATAGAAACAAAGTTCTACCTGCAATAGTCCGAAAAATTAATCCAAAAACCTCAAACTTTACAGGATGCCTTTGAAAATGGTCAGAAAAAAATGTAAAGCACACCTGATTAGTTGTTTATCACCTCTTACGTTTACCTCGTAAGACTTTGTCTCGCATACATTAGAGCTTAATTAGGATATATTAAAACTAAGCTGCTGGCTTTAGTCCTCTATAAAAGGTTGTTCACATTGTTGTTTGCAGTCTTGCTGGTTGATCTCAGCTTCACTCTTACCATGTTTTTTGCCTTAAGGGAACACTGACATTTTGGGAAATACACAATAATGAATCTAAAAATACTTAAATACATGTTGTTACACAAGCAATGTTGGTGTAAAACCGCTGCTTGAACACATCCCAAACATCGCTCGTATGGTTCTGTGGGGAAGACGAGCTGGCCCTCTGAGTATTCCTTTTAACTCGATGTTTCAGACCATGTACTTCAACATGCACTCTTTTTATTAGCATTTGCATACTATTTTTTTGTTAGGAAGGTAAACGGGTCAGAATTCCCTCTCTAATATCTATTTTATATTGCTGTGGAAACTTCTCCATCTCACAACTGGATTTAATCAAGTTTCTCACCAAAAACTGCATTTTACATTCGAACGCATCATAACGTTATAATTGACTTTTGCCTAATACGCACCTTTTAACGCACCATATTGCGAGTCAATAGCGCCTCCGTTACCTGGTGCTTACGGCTTTTTGACATTGACTTTGTTACGAAGTATCGGTTCTCGTGACATCCTCTACTCCATTGACATGTACTGATGAAAGACATTTTAAATAAAGGAGAAATAATTAAAGTAATTGAAAATATGTGCAAAAAAAATTAATTGAAAATAAAAGTTTGACAGTGTGCTGTATGACCTGTCAATACCTGATTCTAAGATGTGTCCCTATTCCACAGTCATGCTCTCATACAGAGTGTGTCTGCCGGTGTGTGAGCAGCCTGCTGTGCCGGTGCGGCTTGGCTGGGTGCTGGACTCTGCTTGGATCGGTGCGAGGGGCTGTTTGTTGTTGGCTGAAGGAGGTCAGCTGTTGGAATACTCTCTCTGCTCTGACTGGGCGTACATGTGACAATATGTTGAATATTCTGAACTGTTAGAATAGTTTTATCTCGAGAGAGGGTTGTCATGACCCAACTAAAGCTCACTAAGTGACACATTATATCTTGTTTATCTGTGGCCAGATTGTGGTTTTATGGGGAAATGTGCCAAACTATTTACTGGTTGGATGCAGTCTCTTCCTTCGCTGGGTCATCTGCAGAAGTTGAACCTAGCGCAGTGTTTTCCGAAGTGTTTTGAGCCTTCAGCTGACAGCAGTGCTGGCCAATCGAGTACATGCAAGAGTATCCTGCTGGTGGATAACGTTTGTACTGTTAATCTTGCTATTATCAAGACTGAGAATAATTGTCACTGTGAGAAACTTTGCAGAGTTGTGAAATTGGGTCTCGCAGCGTCACTGTTGTGCTGTCTGTTGAGGCTTCAAACTCTTGGATCTATGACTCAAACTGGACTTCATCGATCCACTCATAGGGCTGAGCAATTAAGCGAATCCATACCGTGTCTTGTTTCTCCACCGCTGGGTGAAGGAAAGGATGTTGACCCCAAAGGGAGCATGAACTTCAGCCCTGGAGACAAAATAATGTCCCCTGTGCCGCGGACTGGAAGCTGAAGCGAGAAGAGTTCACATTCTAACCTTGAGTTATCGCAATTTTTATTTTATTTTTAGAGTGGCAGAGTCAGTGTGCACTTTGTTTTGTGTGATTTGTAACGGTCACTAACTGGAGAATAGTAAGACTCCTATTTATTTGTCATATGTTCACACCAGGCCAGTTGTCCTGCAGTGCATTGTTGTTCATTTTTCAGATTTTATTTAGGTTAAGTCATGATGGTTATATCACATGTTCATAAGGCCTGAAGTTACATGTTATAATATTCTATTGTGATTTGAAGATTTTTTACAATCCAATAGTTAAATAAAATCGTTTGGATTTTAACGATTCCGGTTCTTCTCGGTTCTTAATTTCGATTCTTTGAGGGGTTAAAACGGATCACTTGCTTATTTCACAGAAAACAAACATATTTATGAAAACCTTTACACAAATGTATATTTATATTCACAATTCACTTCGTAAGGTTTATGGAACCTGTAAATTAAAGACATACAGTTTAGTTTGGTTGCTGTAATATGAATTACTGTTAAATATAAATTCAATAACGATCTGTTTATTCTTTTTTTCATTCTCAAGTTATTTCTGATTTGGTGCAATTTCAGATATTACAATTTCTTCATGAGATAACTATATAATAATGAAATAAGGCGTGGAATAGATGTTGTGTATACAGAATAAACAAACAACCTAATAAAATGTGTTGGTGTGGCACCTGAAGGAACAGTAACAGCAACAACGGAGCTTTTTTTAAAAGGAAAACTGCAGTGACACAGCACTGCTTCAGCTTCGGACCTGTTTGGCGAGGACTTGTGTAACAGATGATTATGGAGGTAAACTGAAAGCAGTGTATGCTAAAAGGGATGGGTTCACTTATGTAAGCAAAGCTAACAACATTAACAGAGAAGTTGAGACCTGCTCAGACCTGATACTTCTGCTCCCTCAGTTAGTGACTCACTGCTTTTCTGCTCTTCTGCTTTGGAAGCTTTGCGGTTTGATTGTGTAAAAAGTTATGGCCTTCATATGCTTGTGTTGACGTCATCTCAGACAACTGCTTCTCAGGAACTCTGGAGTTGAGAAATCTGTTTTTACTTGCATTTTGCGAAGCACAGGCCCCATTTTCCCCTTAGTTTGTGTACGTTTCAGAGTTTGTGACGTCCCGGATCTATGAATACATGATCGTACAGTAACAGGCTGAGTGGTGACGTGTTACCTTGTCCTGAAGCACAGGCTGCACAGCTCCCAGAAGAGGATTAGCTGCTTACACTCCAAACGTTGACATTCTCTGTGCAACCTGTTGCATCTGCTAGCTCCCACTAGAGGTGTTCACGGCAGTGTTTCCCATTAATTACCTAGACTGTGGTGGTCAACCGTAGTCTAATTTCCTCCATGGTCACTGCGCCGCGATGCAGTGCGACCGGCACTAGGTCAGCTTTTCAGGCCTGGCCGCCTGGGGTGAAGTGGCTCGCATGCCTGGCCGTCAGCTCTATAGCACCCCTCGTCTGGACAACACCGCTTCCCAGGGCCGTGGACTCAGTGCACCGTAACTTCTTGCGGGGAGGAACGGAGCTTTCAGCACGACCGCCAACTGTTGGCGGAGTATCATTGTGTCGGGTCTGCAGCAAGGTCCTGTAACCCGGAAAACCATGCATTTAACTTTTAAGATGTACAAAATATTATTCCAGGGGACCCCCATAGTCTCTCAAAATCATGTGGGAAACATGGCACAGGTCCAAAAATGTGTGCCCAAACCCAAAAAGACCCAGCGTTGTACGATTTGTCTTGTCTTATTATTTGAAAGCTGGGACTCAATCGGCACCAATTTAACAGCTGATTGCTATTAACAAGTGAATATTCATTTACAAGTTGTCTAAACACAACTTTTTGTCTTTCCTAATGTAACGTCTTCTCCTCTGTGCCTGGCCATCAGAGCGAGGCTTCTGTGAATTACGGCAGTATTCAAATTATTAACAAAGTTAGTATTCTTCGAGGCTGTGACGCACCAAGCCGACAGTCAGTTTTCACTCCCTAGTTTTCGCGCTGTGTCCCTGACTTTGGCACTAGTCAGCGACTTAAATTTTTTTTTTTTAAATTTAAAACAGACGTGAGGAAAAAACTGTATGCAGTTCCTGAAGTGGAAGACGATCAAAAAAGGACGCCTTTCAAAAATATTCCTAGTTGTCCATGTAAAAAACAAATTGATGCATACTTTCCCTTTTTGCCATCCACTGTGTATCCAGTTTTTTTCTCCATATATTGCTAATAATATTCATGTCCCACTTCTCTCACTTGTGTGAAGAAACAATCCCTGATGCTATAAAGGTGAATGGAACGTGATGCAAAGACATGATACACACTGGACTTTGACCCGACGGCAATACTTCTTTGACTTGTCCATACTCGGTGCTGCAGATTACTGTTGCATCAGATACATCGACGTCCGAGTGAATGTCTAGTAAACATCCTGCACTCTTGAATCAACATGGTGATGATGATGATGATGATGTTTCCATGCAGCTCACCTCTCTCTGTCTCTCTCTGTCTAGGTACTGATATCTCCGTTGGAGATGAGGTAGCCATCAAGTTGGAATGTGTGAAGACCAAACACCCACAGCTCCACATAGAGAGCAAAATCTACAAGATGATGCAGGGTGGAGGTATTGTTCACTATAATTCACTATGCATACACACACACACACTCTGCCTGATATGAAATGACCTATATGTTACTTTGCTGGTTGATGAATTCACTGTGGTCTTGCTAGTGTTTTCTGTCTTCATAGCAAACGTCTACTTGACTGCATGTAGAAGAGACATTCTGTCTCCGTCAGCACTGTGTGCACACATGCATCTGTATTTCTGTCTAGCAGGGCATGGTGGCAGACGCAGACCCCAAATGTATATAAATAGTGTGTGTGTGTGTGTGTGTGTGTGTGTGTGTGTGTGTGTGTGTGTGTGTGTGTGTGTGTGTGCGTAT
>CALSCE010010635.1:12214741-12226807 GCA_943593645.1 Bovichtus variegatus | reverse complement strand
TGTGTGTGTGTGTGTGTGTGTGTGTGTGTGTGTGTGTGTGTGTGTCAGCATTTTGTTGCTGTCTGCCTATAGAAGGAAATGCCAGATGGTCTTTCTACCTTGGCAAGGTCAGCCAGCTACTACTAAAGCAGCTGGCCTCTGCCTTTACACTGCTCCTCTGTGTGTGTGTGTGCTCTATATTAGTATTACACCGGGCACCAACCAAATAATTTCAATGCAGCGATGCACATGGGTGACAACAAATGAAAAAACATTTGAAAAAAATTTAACTACATTAACTTTTTGAGGAAGCGGTTGGTCCTCTGTGCGCTCCTAGAACTGCTTCAGTGCTCCTTGGCTCTTGGCTTTAGTTTATTTGATAAACACTGACCGTTAGTGAGGGTACCTACTGTTTTCATTTGCCATTTCAGTGGATTCCGTCTTCAGTTTAGGGTTGAACGATATTTTTGGCAAACAAATTTGATCAAATTCTGATGAATTGTTCAGCCCCTACTTCTGTTCCTTCATGGTTATACAGAAACATACCAGCCACAGATTATAATTACTCCCAACTGTGAAGATATTCAAGGTACTAAAAAAAAAACTTAAAAACTTTAATGTCTTTGGTAACGTCAGAAACCGTTTGCACCACAGTACTGAATACATAAGCTCTAAATATTCCCCCCATCTCCCTCTTTCCTGCTCCCTCTTCTCCTTAGTGGGTATCCCAACGATAAAGTGGTGCGGGGCAGAGGGGGACTACAACGTGATGGTGATGGAGCTGCTGGGGCCCAGTCTGGAGGATCTGTTCAACTTCTGCTCTCGGAAGTTCAGCCTCAAGACAGTCCTGCTGCTGGCTGACCAGATGGTGAGAGAAAAGAAGAACTGTGGGGGGGTGGGGGGTAAATGCTGTTAACATTGCCCAACATGAAATATTCTTTGTGGTCTTTGAGCTAGAGCTTGTTGGAAGTTTCTCGCTGGCACTCGTTTCTGACTGCATCCAGCCATGTTTCCAGGCTGACATCAGGTCCTGTCCTGCTTCTCCCTCTAGATCAGCCGCATTGAGTACATCCACTCCAAGAACTTCATCCACAGAGACGTGAAGCCAGACAACTTTCTCATGGGGCTGGGCAAGAAGGGCAACCTGGTCTACATCATCGACTTCGGCCTGGCCAAGAAGTACCGCGACGCTCGCACACACCAGCACATCCCCTACCGTGAGAACAAGAACCTGACCGGGACCGCCCGCTACGCCTCCATAAACACCCACCTGGGCATCGGTAAGAGCAGTCAGCGTCCACTAAACCCAAAACACCGCCTTGTGACCCCTCCAGGCTGCTGATATGACTCTGTCCTCTGTGTCTACAGAACAGTCCAGACGAGACGACCTGGAGTCGCTGGGCTACGTCCTCATGTACTTCAACCTGGGCTCTCTGCCCTGGCAGGGCCTCAAAGCTGCCACCAAGAGGCAGAAGTACGAACGCATCAGTGAGAAGAAAATGTCCACGCCCATTGAGGTCCTCTGCAAAGGCTACCCATGTATGTTCAGCTCTTTTATTACTTGTTAAGATTCAGCGTTCCCGGTAGCTCACCTGGTGGAGCGTGCGCCCCGTGTGCTGGGGCTGGGTTCATGCTGCGTCCCCTTGCTACATGTCACCCCCCGCCCCACCCCTCCCCATTTCCTGTCTGCAGCTGTCCTAACGAAAAGAGGCAAAAAAATAATAATCTTGGGTAAAAAAAGAAGAATGTTAAGAATCGTGTATTAGCGGTGATCCAAACCCTCATTGCTCCTCCTCCTCCCCACAGCGGAGTTTGCCACCTACCTGAACTTCTGCCGCTCTCTGCGCTTTGACGACAAACCGGACTACTCGTACCTCCGCCAGCTCTTCAGGAACCTCTTCCACAGACAGGGCTTCTCCTACGACTACGTCTTCGACTGGAACATGCTCAAATTTGTAAGTTGTATTATCACATTGAGGGGATTCACTCAGCAAGGAAGGTTGCTATTTACAGAATGTATTGTAACAGTATTTGGTTGCATATAATTATTATGGTTTATTTATATTTAGCCTAAAAGACACTGACTGTTTTTTTTGAAAGCTCTGTACCTTGTTAAACCAACCTTCGTGTTATCTAACCCTCCGTGTTTCGACTGCATGGTACGGCTCTGTTCCGCTCACTATTGGTACCAGCTGCTTTTCTCTTTTTCGTTTTCCACTGCGGATAGTCCCCCCTCAGTGTAGGCAGGACGGTCAGCTGATTGCTGTAGCGATGCCGAGTGAAACTGCCGTGGCATCATGTTCAATGGGACACTCACTGAATCCTTTTCAATGGCAACCACACATAAATGTACTTAGTCAATTGTAGCGCATAGTTTTGCGGGCTGCCATTTAAAAACAATCTTGGTCGATTGACTTTTTGACAGGCCTGGACCACTCGTCAATTTCATACATACCTTCTAAATTCAACAAATCTGAATTTGTTCGTTCGAGGGCTTCTTGATTAGGCCCATTGTCACTGTGTTTTTAACCAATGAAATCTGTTGTAGCTAGACAGCTGAGCTGAAGCTTTGGTTAAAGCAGCCCTTTTGATGAGCTTGCAGGCTAAATATATTAATATATGTAATATATAAATATATGTAAATATATGATAGTAACTGTGTGTGTCTGTGTGTGTCAGGGTGCCAACAGGGCTGTGGAGGATGCAGAGAGGGAGCGCCGGGAGCGTGAGGAGAGGCTGAGGCACAGCAGGAACCCCGGGGCCAGGGGCATGGCCTCGGCCTCAGGAAGAGCCAGGGCAGTTCAGGACGTCGCAGCCCCCTCACCACTCAACCCCGCCTCACACACAGGTCAGCAAACGCACACACACACACACTAACTGACCGGTCATAATCCAGTAATTGTATTGCGTTTGAGTCTGGCCTTTTCCATCCACTCGTTGTAATAATTTGACTTCTTTTGTGTCTTTCAGGTCTAGAGAAGGAGAGGAAGGTGAGCATGCGTCTTCATCGTGGAGCGCCAGTCAACATCTCCTCCTCAGACCTCACAGGACGGCAGGACACATCGCGCATGTCCTCACAGGTAATACACACACACACACACACACACACACACACACACACACACACAGGTCTGACGTACCAAACTTAGTTGTCGCAGTAGAGCAGGAAAAGTAATCCCACTCATTCAGTGGGTATTGGAAATGAAAAAAAAAAGGGATGACTTTGCATTGCAGCACAGTAAATACTATGAAATATATAATGTGTAGCTTCAGTGTAGTGAAGCTAACTGTTAGCTTAGCTCACTACACTTATCATCCATACCATATATATTACAAGAGAACAGAGTATGTTCGGCATGTACAGATTTTTCACTTTCATTTTTCACATTTCTTTGCACTTTACATTCACTTACATGAAGCAAACAAACAGCAGCAGTAGCTTTGTAACAGCAGGACTAAGTGAGAAGAACTCAGATTAGAGTAAATAAGCATTTTAAAGCACCTTTTTGGACGTAGTTTCATCCATCCTGCTGGAAGTGTGAATCTGTTTCATGGCTTCATTTGGGCCTTTGTTATTTTCCTACTTGAAGACATGGTGCTCCCCCTGGAGGTCAAAGAGTGTAACAACCAGCCTAAACATGAGATTTAATTCAATCTGCTGTAGGTGTTTTAGGTGAAGCCCTGTTCAGATAGATTTGTTGTTTTTGTCTACTTATCATAAGACCTATTATGACACAATATAAAACATTTCTCTTAGTAACCCTCAGTTATACTAACAATTTAGATTTGCATTTGATTTTCTGACATCTGCAAAATCAACCAATTTGGCTTTGATTATTCATCACAGTTATGATGAAAGACAATTCCGGACTCTGACTTGAATTTATTTGATCTATATTTGATAAGATTTATTTGGCAGTGAGAGAGACAGGAATCACTCTGTGGATTATCTTGAGTCACCGACTCACCACTCCGTTGTACGCGTTGAACTGTTAAAACATAACGTCCATTTGTACGTGTTAAACTACTACAACATAACGTCCATTTGTACATGTTAAACTACTCAAACATAGCGTCCATTTGTACATGTTAAACTACTCAAACATAGCGTCCATTTGTACGTGTTAAACTACTAAAACATAACGTCCATTTGTACTTGGTACTGATGTTAACGTCTCTCCTGCAGGCTCTGTCCTCCCGAGTCACACCCAGTGGCCTCCAGTCTGCAGCTCCACGGTGAAAGCTCCCATCCATCCACATGTGCACCATGGAGGCCTCAACATGCACCGCCTGCAGCACACGCACGCACGCACGCACGCACGCACGCACACACACACACACACACACACACACACACACACACACACGTATACACACAGGACTCTTAAATGACACAGGGGACTGCCAACCAATGCACCAGAGTCTGGCTGCACTCTTGTTCACTTTACAGAGGAAGAGCT
Source organism: Bovichtus variegatus (assembly GCA_943593645.1). Lineage (NCBI taxonomy): Eukaryota > Metazoa > Chordata > Actinopteri > Perciformes > Bovichtidae > Bovichtus > Bovichtus variegatus. The sequence continues at coordinate 12,222,368 of CALSCE010010635.1, read as the reverse complement.
GCACAACCAGGAGTGTGTGTGAGCAGCCCCACTACCACCCCACCCCACACACATACACACACACTGTTGATGAAGCCTTGGATTCACTTTTCTCTGGCATCTTTTTTTTTTTTCTTTTTTAAATCTTTGGTTTTTACTTATTTTTGTTATTTAGCATTAAAACTTATCTTCCACCAGCTCCACTGAGACAGACTTCACGAAGGTCTGTTATCAGTTGAAAATAGTGTGTAGGATATTTTTGACACGTGATCTATCATGGCATTGTTAAAGAATGGTGCCTAAACTCAATTTTTTTCCTGAAAGACAAGTCAACTTTTTTCTTTTGTTTGAGGTTTAAATGTAAAACCCTGTTTTTTTTTGTTTTTTTTAATGGAACAAAAGGTCTTTTAATGTTCTAGTTTCAAAGGTGTTTTTTTTGTCCTCCTCAGGTGCGTGTTGTAGTAATTCCAAAAACACGCAGCACATTTTCTGTCTATGTTCAGGTTGTGAGTGCAGTGTGCTGCTTGGGAAAGCTGTGAATGGATGACATGTTGTTTTTAACCGGTGCATAGTGATGTGCTTTTGTGTGCGTCTGTGTGGTTCTGTCTTAGGGTTATACAAGAACAAGTTGAGGTGTATTTTCTTTTAGGTTTCCATCTTCTTTGCCTCCTACACCACATAACGTCTGCCTCCATTTTTTTCTTTTTCCAACTACACCTCTGGCCATTTTCTACCGAGACCTTGTCAAACGCTCACTGTCTGTCTTATTGGAAGACTTGTACCGACATTTCAGGGAGTTACAACTTGCTTGTCTGGATGTGCCTCTCCAACACAAAAACCCACCCCACACATGCTGAAAAAATGTATTTTCCAATGGAACGATACTTGCTGCAGTTTAGTTTTCCTCGTACTTCTTTAGAGTTTCAGTCAGCCTGCCCAGAGCAGATAAATCCACGGCCCAACTCCACAACGGAGACACAGTGGTGGTTATTATTCGTCCATTTGTAGGATTATATTGCAGAAATGCATCCTGTTAAGCAAAACAAACAACTCTTGTGAGTCGGGTCAGAATCGATCCATTCCTTTTCTCCTTATCCTAATAATTTCATATTGAGTATGCGCCAATACACTAGATTTAGCTACATGGTTGCACAGTGCACAACTGAAGTGCAGCCAGTCAGTTCCGACGTCCTTGACGTATGACTAAATGAGAGGCACACGGATCAAGATCAGTTTATGTGAGAGTCCAGGTAGAAAATGCACCGCCGTGCTTTAACATGAGGCTAGTTGGAAATGGGGAGGTTTTGGAGAGCTGTGGACTGTCGTCTTAAAGGATGTCCAGCGGTACTGGAGCAACGTGTGGCTCTTTCCGGTGACCTGTGTTCTTCCACCTGAGCGGCCGATCTGACCAAGGAATCCTGCAGATTTTGAAGTAGAAAATCCTCGATGTGGTAGACTGGTGGTAGGCCATTTTCTCTAGTTGTAGGGGAGGGGTTGTAGTGGTAATGTGTACATGCTTGTTCTGTTGTGTATAGGGTGTTACTCTCTGCCACGTCCACAGCAGCGGTGTAAGGAGGGACTGTGAATGCCTCACTCCATTAGACTTCCTGCTAAGTCAGTTTTTGAAAAACTAACAGTGATGGAACTTGTTTGTCTCACTGATGATGGCTATGATAGATGCAGGTACACTTTACAAGGGATAATAGTTTTTCTGTCATGTCTGCTTCTCTCTGCTTTCTTTTGTTTGTCACCTCCTGTGCAGTGGATATGTCTCTTACTGTGGATTCATAGAAAATATTTCTTTCAACTCCCACCTTAAGACTAATGCTCCTGATTTGTAATGCCACTGTATTTGTGTATTTTAAAAATGTAAATAAATTAATAAGTACTTGTATATGTTGCATTTCATTGATTGGGCTGGCTGAAGTAAAAAGCTGATATTTGGATTTTTGAGATTTGGCTGAACCGATCCTTCAAATCACTAGAAACCATCCTCTGGAAACAATAAATGTCCATACCATAATTTATATTGCCATTCTCTGTACATCATCCTTACAGAACTGTCTTTTTTTTTTTTTTTAATGGGACAGGGTTAAATACAATACAGCTCAATACCCAGTTCCACATGAATGCTGTACTAAATCAATAAAATGGTTCCTTGCAGCAATGCTATATTGTGAGCAGAGGGTGGGGCTGCACAGCCAGGACTGACAGGATAACCGCCACAGTGAAAAGTCACACAACAAAGAGAGACTGGGAAACAGCTAAGTGGACAAGATAGAGTTGATGTTTATGGTGCTATACATCAATAAACCTTTCTAGGTGTAATTTTATTCTACTTTTTTATATAATGAACTGTGAGCATGTGAAGTGTTCCAGGGTAAGAGGGTGCTGGGGGGGAGTTGTGTGCGTGAGAGAAAACAGACGTATTTTTATTATAGTGTAGTGTTAGTGTTAATAAGAAAATAATATTGTGAGTCTTTGATATGACTCATCCGTGTCTGAAGCCCAGCTTTCGGTCAAAGTGGACGAAGCCTGCGTACAGCTCAGGTGAGACCAGAAAGCAATCACCACAACTCACTGTGATACAGGAAGACACCTGTCAATCAAGCAAACATGACCCAAAGCATGAGTCCTTTTAATACTTAAAGCTGCACTAATTAATTTTTTTATATTAACAATGGCTCAAATGACTGTGTAGGAGTGATACACCCCAATGCAACAACAAAAAAGAGGAGGTGTGACCCTGCCCGGAGGAAGCCCGGGGCCCCCGTCTGGAGCCAGGCCTGGAAGGGGGGCCCGTCAACGAGCGCCTGGTGGCCGGGTTTGCCACGGAGCCCGGCCGGGCATAGCCCGAAGAAGCTACGTGGCACCCCCCCCCTCTCCATCATGTGGGCCTACCACCCGCAGGAAGAACCGTTGGGGTCGGGTACATTGCCAGACGGGTGGCAGTGAAGGTCGGGGACCTCGACGGACCAGACCTGGGCAGCAAAGGCTGGCTCTGGGGACGTGGAACGTCACCTCTCTGTGGGGGAAAGAGCCGGAGCTTGTGCGGGAGGCGGAGCGCTACCAGTTAGATCTGGTTGGGCTCTCCTCTACGCACAGTCTCGGTTCTGGAACCGTACTCCTGGATAGGGGTTGGACCTTATTCTTCTCTGGAGTTGCTCAGGGTGTGAGGCGCCGGGCGGGTGTGGGGATACTCACAAATCCCCGGCTGAGTGCCGTTACGTTGGAGTTCACCCCGGTAGACGAGAGGGTCGCCTCCCTACGCCTACGGGTTATGGGGGGGAAAACTCTGACTGTTGTCTGTGCATATGCACCGAACAGCAGTTCAGAGTATTCGGCCTTCTTGGAGACCCTGAATGGAGTCCTGTTGGGGGCTCCAGTAGGGGACTCCATAGTTCTACTGGGAGACTTCAACGCGCACGTGGGCAGCGATGGAGACACCTGGAGAGGCGTGATTGGGAGGAACGGCCTCCCTGATCTCAACCCGAGTGGTTGTTTGTTATTGGACTTCTGTGCTAGACATGGGCTGTCCATAACAAACACCATGTTCGAACATAAGGATGCTCATAAGTGTACATGGTACCAGAGCACCTTAGGCCGAAGATCGATGATCGATTTTGTAATCGTATCATCTGATCTGAGGCCGCATGTTTTGGACACTCGGGTAAAGAGAGGGGCGGAGCTGTCAACTGATCACCATCTGGTGGTGAGTTGGGTCAGGGGGTGGGGGAAGAGTCTGGACAGACCTGGTAAGCCCAAACGGGTAGTGCGGGTGAACTGGGAACGTCTGGAGGAGGCCCATACCCAAGAGACCTTTAACTCACACCTCCGGCGGAGTTTCTCTGGCATCCCTGTGGAGGTTGGGGGCATTGAGCCTGAGTGGTCAATGTTCAAAGTTTCCATTGCTGAAGCTGCAGCGGGAGCCTGCGGCCTCAAGGTCTTAGGTGCTTCAAGGGGCGGTAACCCTCGAACACCGTGGTGGACCGCGGTGGTCAGGGAAGCCGTCCGACTGAAGAAGGAGTCCTTCCGAGATATGTTATCACGGGGGACTCCAGAGGCGGTTGCAAGGTACCGACAAGCCCGAAGGGCAGCGGCCTCGGCTGTGACAGAGGCAAAGCAGCGGGTGTGGGAGGAGTTCGGAGAAGCCATGGAGAAGGACTTTCGGTCGGCACCAAAGTGCTTCTGGCGTACTGTCCGGCACCTCAGGAGGGGGAAGCGGGGAACCATCCAAGCTGTTTACAGCAGGGATGGAACACTGTTGACCTCAACTGAGGAGGTACTCGGGCGGTGGAAGGAGCATTTTGAGGAACTCCTCAATCCCACTAATACGCCCTCTTTGATAGAGGCAGGGCTGGAAGATTATGGGGGATCATCAGCAATTTCCCTGGTGGAAGTCACTGAGGTAGTCAAACAACTCCACAGTGGCAAGGCCCCGGGGATTGATGAGATCCGTCCAGAAATGTTGAAGGCTTTGGGTGTGGAGGGGCTGTCGTGGCTGACACGTCTCTTCAACATTGCGTGGAAGTCGGGAACAGTGCCTAAGGAGTGGCAGACCGGGGTGGTGGTTCCCCTGTTTAAAAAGGGGGACCAGAAAGTGTGTGCCAATTACAGGGGTATCACACTGCTCAGCCTCCCGGGTAAAGTCTACTCCAAGGTGCTGGAAAGGAGGGTTCGGCCGATAGTCGAACCTCAGATTGAAGAGGAACAATGCGGATTCCGTTCTGGCCGTGGAACAACGGACCAGCTCTTCACTCTCACAAGGATCCTGGAGGGGGCCTGGGAGTATGCCCATCCGGTTTACATGTGTTTTGTGGACCTGGAGAAGGCGTATGACCGGGTCCCCCGGGAGATACTGTGGGAGGTGCTGCGGGAGTATGGGGTGAGGGGGGCGCTTTTGAGGGCCATCCAATCCCTGTACGCCCAAAGCAAGAGTTGTGTCCGGGTTCTCGGCAGTAAGTCGGACTCGTTCCCGGTGGGTGTTGGCCTCCGCCAGGGCTGCGCTTTGTCACCAATCCTGTTTGTGGTATTCATGGACAGGATATCGAGGCGTAGTCGGGGGGAGGAGGGGTTGCAGTTTGGTGGGCTTGGGATCTCATCGCTGCTCTTTGCAGACGATGTGGTCCTTTTGGCATCATCAGCCTGTGACCTTCAGCACTCACTGGATCGGTTCGCAGCCGAGTGTGAAGCGGTTGGAATGAGGATCAGCACCTCAAAATCTGAGGCCATGGTTCTCAGCAGGAAACCGGTGGATTGTCTACTCCGGGTAGGGAATGAGTCCTTACCCCAAGTGAAGGAGTTCAAGTACCTCGGGGTCTTGTTCACGAGTGAGGGGAAAATGGAGCGGGAGATGGGCCGGAGAATCGGAGCAGCGGGCGCGGTATTGCACTCGCTTTACCGCACCGTTGTGACGAAAAGAGAGCTGAGCCAGAAGGCAAAGCTCTCGATCTACCGGTCTATCTTCGTTCCTACTCTCACCTATGGTCATGAAGGTTGGGTCATGACCGAAAGGACGAGATCGCGGGTACAAGCGGCCGAAATGGGTTTTCTCAGAAGGGTGGCTGGCTTCTCCCTTAGAGATAGGGTGAGGAGTTCAGTCATCCGAGAGAAGCTCGGAGTAGAACCGCTGCTCCTTTGCGTAGAAAGGAGCCAGTTGAGGTGGTTCGGGCATCTGGTAAGGATGCCCCCTGGGCGCCTCCCTAGGGAGGTGTTCCAGGCACAGCCAGCTGGGAGGAGACCACGGGGAAGACCCAGGACGAGGTGGAGAGATGATATCTCCACACTGGCCTGGGAACGCCTCGGGGTCCCCCAGTCAGAGTTGGCCAATGTGGCCCGGGAAAGGGAAGTTTGGGGCCCCCTGCTGGAGCTGTTGCCCCCGCGACCCGACCCCGGATAAGCGGTTGAAAATGGATGGATGGATGGAGTGATACACCCCTCAGCTGTTAAGGACGTCCTGACCTGATATCAATTAGGAGCTCGTTCCACCATTTTGGAGCCAGGATAGCAAACAGGCAGGTTTTTGTTGAAGGGGATCTGGGTCCCACTCGCTCGAGATTGAGTTTCAAGTGGTGTACAGACATCCACTGAGAGATGTCAGCCAGACAAGCAGAGATGTGTGCCTCCACCTCAGTTTCAGACCTGGGAAAAGAGAGAATCAGTTGAGTGTCATCTCCGTAGAGTGTGCCATGAGAGTGAATGATAGAGCGTAGTGAATTGGTGTACAGAGAAAAAGACGGAGTCCTGAGGAACCCAAGTGGTGAGTTGACAAGGATCCAACAGAGACCCTGTAGGTGCGGTCCTTAAGGTAGGATTTGAGCAGGGAGAGAGCAGAACCTGAGTCTCTCAGTTCTTGGAGGGTGTAAAGGAGGATCTGGTGGTTCACTGTGTCACACGCAACTGGAAGGTCCAGAAGGATGAGACAGAGGAGAGGGAGTAGAGTTTTTTGGGGTTGGAGAAAGAGGATTGAATTTTAGATTGGAAGAAAGCGCTTTTTGCTTCAGAAATAGAGAAAGAGAAAAGGGAGACAAGAGTTTGAAAGGCAATGAGGTCGTCAGGGTGCTTTGATTTCAATCATTTTCTTTCAGCTGCCCGTAGGATGGTTCTGTCAGCGCGGGTTAGTGAGAGGACAGAGAGGAGGAGAGTGTCTGTGGCAGAGTTGGCAAGTATGAGTGAGAAGGAGTCAGATGAAGGGAGGGCTGACAGGAGAGATGGGGCAAAGGTTATGGCGGACAGGTACAGCATTCAGGGAGTTAGGTTTGTTAGATTGGGAGAGAGTGAGATATTAAAAAGTGATCAAAGATGTGAAGCGGGGTTACAGAGTGATTTGAGGTAGAGAAGTTTCTGGTGAATATGAGGTTGAAGTGTTTGCCAGCTTTGTGAGTAGGTGGGGACGGACACAGGGAGAGAGAAAATGAGTATAGGAGAGATGATAAGTCTATTGACTTCATTGACTGGATGTTGAAGTCACAGAGGAAGTACAAGCAGATGGCCATTTTTAGGGATGTCAGATAGGAGATTGTCCGTTCCTCCAAAAACTCCCCCAAAGGACCTGGAGGACGGTAAAGAACAACGTTTAATGTAACCGGCTTATTTACAGTGACGGCATGAAATTCGAAAGATTAACATCAACATTAGTTTCTGAGCCACAAGGAGCAGTGAAGCAGAATAGAAAGCCTGCATTACAAACTGCAGGTAGGGAGTTTGATCTACCAGGCAGGAATGGTCTAATGAAAGACATCATCAAGTTGCATGATGAGAAGTGTCGGATGCAGGTGTTTTTGGAACTTGACCCATTGTAGGTACGAAACCTTGGGATTTTGATTCCTCTTTTACATCTGTTTGTTGGAAGTTTTTTAAAGGACAAATTGCTGGAATACCCCTTAAGGATTAAAAACAAAAAATAACATTTTATTAAACACCTTTACTCTCTAATTAAAGCAAGGATGGGCCAAATGTTGCCAACTTTTTTTTTTCAAAAGTCGCTAAATCTAGCGAGAAAGTTGTCAAGTCGTTAACACTGACAGCCGTCCCTTCAGGCCTCCCTCTAAAGACACGCCCCCAAAATTATCATTCTGAAAATAAGGTAGGTAGACAGAGAGGTAGGCAGACAGTGAGGTAGACAGGCAGGTAGGTAGACAGTGAGGTA
>CALSCE010010635.1:12186763-12214731 GCA_943593645.1 Bovichtus variegatus | reverse complement strand
CAGGCAGGTAGGTAGACAGAGAGGTAGACAGGCAGGTAGGTAGACAGAGAGGTAGACAGGCAGGTCTGCCATCACACTTGTTACAGTCCTGCAACAGCCACAGATACTGGATTTCTTTTTTAAGAGTATTGGTTTTATTGATTGCTTTCCGGATGTAAAGATATATTTCAGCAAATATAACAAAAAATGTTTCCAAAATAACTTACCCACCTTGACCTTGATATGAATCTTGTTAGAAGCTCTTCTCCCGAAGAAATACAAGAGGGTGCCAACCAGTCCTGGTCTCCCCTGCACTGGCCAGAAATAGCCAGACACTAGTTTGGAGGCATTAGGACCCAGCAGCATGAGAGATGCTCCTTTCAGCTCTGATGATGGTTTGTAGGCAGACGTGCGGTGAGAAACGCAGCTCCAGTGCTGAAGCAGGATGCTGGAGGAGGGACATCTCTCTGCAGCATCAGCCGGTAAGAGACTCACAGTTTGTCACTGCGTGCATTCTGACAGCACTACAGATCACATTCAATGCCTCTGCTTATATACTAATGCAAGTCAATATGGGGCTGGTGGAAGTGAAGTGGGAAGGCGTCTGTTACAGCCACAGTGACGCGTGACTTAATAGCCACATCATATCGCATGATTTGTTATTTTTCCTGCTTGTTTCCTCCCACAATGCCAGCCAGCCATGCATGTCGTGACAGAGTGGTGACATAAGGTGTGCAGAGGCTCTTTATCATGCAGGGAGGCTGTATGCAGTGACGTTAGTCAGGTTTGTATATTTTAGGTTTAAAACATAAAATCTTTACATTCAATTACATATTTTCAGTAATTTCACAAGAAAAATGAAAGTGGAAAACAGTTGACAATATTTTCATGTGAAGGGCATAATGGCACTTGATGTGGTGTAAAGGAAAGAGGATCTAATACTATTATATACACATATACTGTATATATACTGTATATATATATATACATATATATATTAATCCAGCAGAAACAAAGCAACATTAGCATTCGGAGACCTCTTCCAATTGTTTTTGGTTTCTACCAACTCCTGAGAAAAATATCTGTCTCTTTATCTGCTAAATGCTTCACTGTACTGAACAGCTAGTCTCTAACTGTCACAGTTTCAAGGATAACAGGTTTGTAGCAAATATACAGTAGATAAGGATGAGGAGGCAGCATGACGAAATACGGTGATTTATAAAGGAAAAATAAAATATAATAAAGGCTTACTAGCTGTCCAAAGTCCAAAGGTAAGAAGTGGCCTGGCGGCTAGACAGGGATGAAGCATGAGACCCTAGGCGAATGGTCTGGGGGCAGGGCAGACTGGCAAAGTCTCTCAGGAGGGTGGCCAGACAGCAGGGCCAATTGGCAAAGAAGGTCTGGAGAGTGACCGGACGAGCAGAGCACCTCTGGACCCCTTAGTAGGCCGGCCACGGAGATGTGACAATACTGGAACACATCCACAGACGGGACCATACCACATTGTAACACAGCAAAGGAGACGGGACCAACCTGACACACATCCACGGAGACTGGACTAAACTAGAACACAGACATTGGTACCATACCGCATTGTACCACGGCCATGGAGACGGGACCACACTGGTTCTCCCCAAAACAGGAACTGACAAGACGTCGGCCGGACCCCCCACTCAGAGACGGACGACACATTGGCCGGGACCCCCAACGCAGGAACTGATTCGAGGTTCCGGCGGGGCGTCAATCGTGGTGCTGGGCTATGGTTATTCTGGGTTGCTGGGCAACTGATACAGCACATTCCTGCCTCTCTGATGTGTGCCTCTGATTATTCTGTGAATAACTTGGAGCCGACTTCATTCAGCATGTAAAGTTACATAATATACAACATTACAGTACATTAGCCTTCAGGGTCAAAGTGTAACTTCAAGAGAGAATTAGAGGACGAATGCTGCATATTGCCCCAGGGACTGACTGGTCAATGTCACATTCCCGTTAGCGTGAGGCTGGAAATTATCATGTTACCCGGAGAAACTGGATTGCTGGCTGTTTTGGCCTGAGCCCGGCATGCATTTCCCACACAACTTGTCCCTTCAGCTCTTTAAGAGGTTGTAAATAGCTGATGGAGCCACTGGCTTTTTCATCATTAAGCAAACAGCAGCTGAGCGACATCACTGTTTTGATCTGTAGAAATCCAGAGGAAGAAGTGTCTCCTGTTAACAAATGCATACAAAACATCCTGTCCACCATCCTTTGCACAATTTATAGTATATGTATTATACATGTACCGTTGTGTTGTTGAGGTGTTCTCGGACGAGGTGATAAAATTGGGTCTGTAGTGGTAAAAGCCATGTCTGGCTCCAGAGACTCAGGGGAACTATTAATCACACAGTGCTGGCCCATTACTAAGAATAAGAGAGTGCACACAGTGTCACAGTCAGACTCAGTCACACTTGCTGCTCTGGTTACTGCTGGCTTGTTAATACTGGAGATGATGATGGGATGTTAGAATCAGTTTAAACTGTAGGTTCAACTGCTAAGGACAGAGCATTGAAATGAAATAATATCTATATATTTCATGCTTAAAATTATTAATAGTTTATAGTTAGTTAATAGTGATTGATTAACAACCCTAGCACATTGGATTTGTGGAAAAAAATTCTTTGTTTGCCCTTTTTATACATGGTCTGCATATTTTAGACCAAAATGCATACGACAAATTAAAATAAGCTTAAATAAAGTCATCAAATTTGATAAGTGGCTCCAAATCCTTTGCAGTCCATGATCGCCTGAAGTCTGTGACCCACAGAAATCAGCTGCTGCTAAGGCTCTGGCAGGCCTGAATAAATAAATAAGCGCTTTCTTCCATACTTTATATAATACCAGCACTAACTAACTCTACTCTGCAGAACAAGAACACTGCTATTTCTTACTTCCATACCTTGCATGGATGAATGTTGAGGATGCTTATTCTTTGCCTGGGACATGTCAGCTTTTAGCCTCAATCTTGTAGCATGATAAGTTTGGTCATCAAGTATGCATATATATAAGATCCCTTTTATGGGATTATGTTTTAAAACTAGTCCAATTGAAATATGTCAAATTCAGCTGAAATTCAACCATCTCATTTTAGCTTCATTAGCTAGCTATTTTCAGCTGATCAAATCTGCTCGGACAGTTGTTATGTCAGTTGCCCTCTTGAAATGAGAAGCTGCTTTTTTATCATTGTAAACTACACAGTTTACATTGTGCGAGAATGGAAAGCAGCCATAGCAACAGTAACAACAGTAACTGAAACAAATATTTTTATGTGAAATAAAGAGACACACTGTTTGGAAGACAGACATACTGCTAGTTGAACTGCTTTCACTTTTGGTTCTTTGTTTTAGTTCCAGTTGGGTGTTGGTCCAAACTTACTGCTGCTGGAAATCCTGTTCCCTGCTCCGCCAATCGGCGGTGATACACGTCATGTGTGACTGTGAAGATTTGTGAAGGGAGCCACTCTGACCCACTGTTAGCATCATCCCTACAAACAGATAAAGTCCATAGTGGAGCTAATGACAGATATTCGTATCATATAGAAAATGGTAATGGTAAATATTAATGTTAAATTCTACACATATTTTCTTTGGTTGAATAAGTCTAGGAACTGTTTCTAAATGCTGCTGGCCAGAATTATCCAGAAAAAGAATTATGCAGAATTAGGTGTACTTCAAGAGAAACCTTATCCAACTGCTTGTTGTCATTTTAATTTTTTTTTCTAGATTCTCTGTGTGCTTCCATTAAAATAGTCCTAGAGCACTATGGGAGGCGTGGCGGTGGATGTGAGTGCAGGAGGGGTGAAGGCTCCAGATGGCGGGTGGGGCTGGGCGGTGCTGGCCGGCTGTTTTGTCATCACAGGTTTCTCCTACGCTTTCCCTAAAGCGATCAGTGTCTTTTTCAAAGAGCTCATCACCGAGTTCGGGGTCGGATACAGCGACACTGCCTGGATCTCCTCCATACTGCTGGCCATGCTCTATGGCACAGGTAGGCTACAGCACAATACACATACAGCACACTACACCTACAGTATAATACACATACAGTACAGTAAAATACAAATACAGTACAATGCACATACAGTACAATACAAATACAGTATAATACACATACAGTACAGTAATATACACATACAGTACAGTAAAACACACATACAGTACAATACATACACAGTATAATACATATACAGTACAATACACATACAGTACAATACAAATACAGCACAATACACATACAGTATAATACACTTATAGTATAATACACATACAATACAGTAATATACACATACAATACAGTATTATACACATACAGTACAGTACACACACAGTATGATACACACACAGTACAATACACATACAGTACAATACAAATACAGTACAATACACATACAGTACTGTTTGTGGGTTGGTAGGCACTCCAATAATGTCTTTCCCCCAAAAGACATTTTTGAAGAATCAAGTAGAAAATATTGAAAAAATATGCTTGTTTACTGCCTACCCAGAGCCAGATGACAAGATCGATAACTTCCCCAGCTTCCCAAATCTTCAGGGCTGTCTTTTTAACCTGCTGCACCTCACAGTGATAGAAGAACCAGAGCACCCAGACACACACGGTGTTACTCTTTATCCAGGTCCTCTGTGCAGTGTGCTGGTGAACCGTTTCGGCTGTCGTCCAGTGATGATGGTGGGCGGCCTTTTTGCCTCTCTGGGAATGATCCTGGCATCCTTCTCTACCAGCATTATCCACATCTACCTCTCTACTGGGGTCATTACAGGTCTGACACTCTGCTGAAAGTTTGTATTGACTTCTCCTGACCAACATACACACCTATCTGACTCAGTCTTCGCAAGCTGACCTTAGCTTATACAGTATTTTAGTATGTGACAAATCTATGAGGATACATTCTTTTAAAGCCTCTCAGAAGAATTTGAGGGAGTAGTTACCCTTTAAAAATAGCAATCAACACATATCACACTAGTCCCTGTTTGCACCAAAACAAGATGGTTAAATGTATGTTTGAATAAAGAATGTCAAAAGCTTTCTTTCCTTTGCTGCAGGTTTGGGGTTAGCCCTGAACTTCCAACCATCTCTCATTATGCTCAACCGCTACTTCAGTGAGAAGCGTCCTCTGGCCAATGGGCTATCAGCAGCAGGAAGCCCTGTGGCCCTGTGCTGCCTCTCACCCCTTGGGCAGGTCCTCCAGTACCAGTACGGATGGAGGGGGGGCTTCCTCATCTTGGGTGGCATTCTACTCAACTGTTGTGTGTGCGGGGCCCTAATGAGGCCTTTAGTTGTCCCCAAGATTCTCAAACCTAAGGAGCTGTACCAGGACAACGAAGAAGAAACAGAGAAGAAGAAGCCCAAAACCAAACTGCTGGACTTCTCTGTGTTCAAAGACTGTGGCTTTCTCATCTACACCGTGGCGGCGTCCATCATGGTGCTGGGGCTGTTTGTCCCTCCAGTGTTTGTCGTGAGCTACGCGAAGGAGCTGGGGAATGAGGACACCAAATCGGCACTGCTGCTCAGTATCCTGGGCTTCATTGACATTTTTGCCCGGCCAACATGTGGTGTGATTGCCGGCCTAAAATGGGTGCGGCCTCGTTGCGTCTACCTCTTCAGCTTTGCTTTGATCTTCAATGGAACCACTGATCTGGTTGGATCACAGGTCGGTGAATGCTTGCTCGTTATGAACTGGAAAGTCTGGTGTCAAACCTAAACCTATGTTTTGCTCTTCCTTTACAATGCCTTTCATATCTGTTCCCAGGCCAAGGACTATGCATCTCTGGTGGTATTCTGCATCTTCTTCGGCGTCTCCTACGGCATGGTGGGTGCCCTGCAGTTTGAGGTTCTCATGGCAATAGTGGGTACTGAGAAGTTCCCCAGTGCCATCGGCCTGGTCCTGCTCATGGAGGCCATTGCTGTGCTAGTGGGGCCGCCCTCTGCAGGTCAGTCAGCACAGAGACTAAATAAGCAATGTATTTTTTTTATTTAACCTTTATTTAACTCCTGAAATTCAGAATCTCTTTTACAAGGTTGTCCTGGCCAAGACAGCAGCATAAAGAGTTTCACATAAAAGAGCAAGCAACAGACTTAAAACAAACAACATAATTACATAAAACAATGAAATTAGCAGTGTTCAGGAACAGGACATTTACAATTAGTTTTCAGATAGTCCTTAATCCTGTTTTTCCCTTCTTTTTTTTTTTTGATGTCTTGATGTTAAAAACATCAAGACATCATTGATGTTTTTAACATCAAGACTGCTCAAAGCTTGGCAATAGTTTTAGTATATATAGGTTAACATATAAACGCAGACAGAAACTAAACCAAAATACTTCAGGGAGGAGGGCTATCATTCAATGTCCACCATGCTCTCAACAAAATTAGTTTCTTAGCCATGCAAAAGTCTCTGAACAAAACCTTAGTACATTTAGATACATGCAGAGGGATTAACTCCAGGACACCACGTCTGCTTCTTAACCATATTCTTTCAAGATCGCTCTCTATCTACAGTATTGCATTTCTCAATATTAGACTCACACCAAACCAAATCCCTTGCACCTAGCCATATGTCCCTCTCCCCTGTCATTCAAATAAGTACACAGTTATGGTATTGCTTCCATACTAGGACAGACTTGTGCTGCAAGTACTGCCGGCTGTATGAGTTTCTAAATGTGTATGTAAACTAGCAGTATCTCTGTGTGGTTCTCTATTTGATCCTCTCATCTGTTTCCCTGTTTCTCTGTCAGGCCGGCTTCTTGATGCCACCCATAACTACATGTGGGTCTTCCTGCTGGCAGGAAGTGAGGTGGTCCTCTCAGCTGTGGTCCTGGCTACATGTAACTTCCTGTTTATCAGAAAAGAGTCCTCAGCATCAGCAGACAAGCTTGAGAACATCACAGTGACACAGGTGTGCAGAAAACCTCCAGACATGAATGACGAAGAGGAGAAGGGTGCAAGAGAGGAGCAAGAGAAGGAGACAAAGGAGGAGGTGGAGGCAGACAAAAAGAAAGTAGAGGAGGCCAGGCCAGAGAGTGTAACAGTGAACTCACAGGAAGTGGAAAGGTTCTTGAAAGAGCCTCAACAAAATGGTGACATGGCCAGCAGTCCTGAAACATGCCTGTGAGCATTCCTTTTTTTAAACTACAGCAGGATGAAGTGAACTTTGAACGCTATTGGATAGTTGTGCTTTCCTTAAATTCAGTGTTTGATCCAGATGTTCATGCCTGTCTTATTAGTGCCACTGCCATATGAAATAATAAGAGTTATGTCAGCAATATTTCATCACTAGATGTTAAAAATGTGGTGCAGCACTGCCTTGTGTATACTGTTCATATCAAAAGTTTAAAGTTTTATTTTGATGTGGCCACCAGCAACTGAAGTTAAGGGATGATTTTGACAATATTTTATATTCATAGTGTCAACAAATCCCATGAAAAGACCTTACTACAGCTGGAAATGAGCTGTTAGCTATATCTGGTTAAATAAATGCATTGTGCATATTCCCTGTTAAATACAAAATGAAAGTTTAAAAAAATTAACTAACAATCAATTTATCCTACTAAAAGCCTGGTTACATTAAAGCAGTCAGGCTCATTCATGCATCCTTGTGAACAAGGTCACGCTAACACCTGGTCATGTCTAGAAAGTAACCCTCAATATACAAAACTTTGCAAAAACTCTCATGAGACGTGCTGCCCAACGACCTATCCTAACATTAACCATCTCGCAAGAGTTTCACAAATTCAGGGTTACCATCTAGATATGACCCTAAGACCTTGGTGGCATAGTGAGGACTAGCAGGCTAACCACTAACACTAGCCAGCCAGAACATGCTAGCTCTAGTCAGTCACAGTAGCTCTCTGAGCTAGTGAGCAGGCATGCTAACTGTCAATTAGCAAAGCATGCCTCTGCTGTACACTAGCAGAGTAAGGTCAGCAATAAATAAATGAGGATGAGCATGAAGCTATGATAGCAGTCAAAATGGTTTGGTATAGTTCAAGAAGCCTGCAGTGCCAGGCTGTTTCAGGAAATGACATAATAATTCAACAATATAGATTTACGTCTGCAGTAGGAACCAATGGGCCGGAAGCTAAGAGCCACATACAGACAGTGTGGGGGAATCAGGAAACATTGAGTGATGGACTAACACGCAGTTAGTTTTGGTCTTTTTTATTGGATTTGTTGACAATAAAAGAATGTTAGCATCAAGCCAGCGCTATCCTTTAAAATCAAAAGGCTTCTTTTTTTTCGTGTTATAAGGAGTGATAACAGCTTACGTGTGTGAGAAGGAACAACTTTGTATTCATTCTTAAAATGGTTAGTGTGTGCTGTGAAAACTACGTGCTGTCATCAAAGTACAAACATCTTCCTGTGATGTCTGTCCTTAACAGTTAAGGCAGACTTGATGTTTGAGTGAGAAGTGGTCGTATCTGTACTTAATGGTTGCTGACGGTTTCTACGTTCATGGGGTATAAGTGTTTAAAGATTGTTGCTGCTCTCATGGTAGCTTTGTGATTCCTCCTCAGATTATAAGCAAGGTTTTCATCACCATTTCCCATAAGATATCTACCGTCTTTTAGATAGTATAAAACTTTAGAGTTTGAGATACTGTAAGAGAAACGTGTGTGTGTCTACACTGCCCTAACAGAGCATGAAGTGAAGAGAAGACTTCACTGTCCCTTTATGCAATACACTTGCTACAGTGCAGGCAGTCATACATGTATCTCACTGTTATTGATGGTACATTTGCAAGGAAACAGCACATAATATAACACAACTGCTTGGGGGGTGAGTGATGCATCCATCAGTATCCATGGTGATGGATGCCTTCTACAGTTTAGAATAGCGAGTGGGACTTGAAGTGTCACTCAGCTTAGTTAGGGGCCTTAATGTCCTCATGTCCTCAATATCTGCAAGTTGCTTCTTTTCAGATCTTATAGATTATTTTTGTTATAATGTAGGACCATGCACTTAGCTGAATACCATGCTTTCTTTTAGCTTTATTTTGTTGTGTCTTATAAAAGTGTGACTCACTGTGATTTGAATGTACAGTATGTCTCTGTGTGATAAAGCTGCAAACAGTGAAACCAAAAAAGCTCACGCCTGATTTATGTACACAAACCACGCAGCTGCTTTAACAATAAATAAAATGTTCAGTCACTTATACATTTTAACCACAAATTCCTACTGAATGTCTCTGATATCAGTCCAAACAGGCGAAACTGTTCTCTCATTTTAGCATTTCGGTTTTCTGTTACAAAATTCTGTATCCATAATGTGAAAAGACTAAAATATTCTGAAAGAAAAACATCCAGGTTAACTCAAAGGTGTGTAAAAATGTCGTCATGAATCATGTCAGCTTCCTGTGTGTCTCTTATGAGCAATATTAGCAAGCCCATCATGGTATGAGTTGCTCTAATAAATATGTTTTACAATCCAAGCACAGTTGATAAATCTACTTTTCACTGATTCTTTATTTAAGCTAGTTGTGAATAAAGATGTCCGGAGTAACGCAACACAGACAATTAAGACTTTTACAAACAAAACATAATAACATTGTTCTAGGTTAAACTGGCCAACAGTAAATGAAGTAGGTCAAAACTCCACCTGTGCTACACAGTAACACGTGTTCCTACCTTTGATCCTTGAAGCACATTTTTCTGATAATACTCACTGTATTTAAGTGATCATTAGAATGCAGGGCTTTTACTTGTAATGAAGTATTTTACGCACTTCTATTAATACTTTGAAGTCTGAATTAGTCTTTTCCACTATGCACCACACCAGGAGGGGCGACAACCATTATTACCAAGAAGAAGAAGAAGAAAGCCGCAGGATGTCAAATGATGGGTAGTCTAATATTTCTTTATCGATACCAGCCCATATTGGTATCAAAGGGAATGAAATGGCATATACGGTTTCAAAGGAGGTTACAAAAACACTATACAAGCACACTCCATACCAGCTGGGGGCGGAAATGCTCCAAATTCTTGTTTGCCAACCGCCAATACCTGAAGAAGAAGAAGAAGAAGGAAGAAGGCCGAAAGTAGGAATCAAAGCAAGGAAAGTTCCTCACCGGCGACATTTCTCTGTTGCACACATTTGGAAAGTGCTGCGCCAGGAATACTCTACAAAGCTCTCAGCATTACAGGTGATACAGCAAACGATCAGGATATACTCATAAGTCCCGTTATAAGGGGAGCAGGGCCGTACGTGGTGCTGCCAGAGAAACACAGGGTGATACATGTTGGAGTTCTGTGTGTCATGTGCTGCTGTTAGCTCGGCTAGCTAACTGCAGCACAGCTCACACAGCTAATGATGATAATAACAACTATTGAGTCAAAGACAGAAACACTCCAACCCAACACAAATAAATAAATACATGTAGTTGCGTACTTCCCTCGTGCTAACTTTAGGAGACCAGTGCAAATACAGCTAGTTAAGTTATAACTACATTTAGGGACAAAACATGTCACTTCAGTGTGGACAAGAACAACGTTATGCTCAATGAAAGAGATGCTTCAAAAAATTGAACACTCTTATAATTAAATTTCAAAACTTTGACCGCAAGCTGGGAGGAAATGTGGTGAATTTGGGTGTTGCAACACATTCCGGAAGTGTACTTAATTCACACTTTATTTCGTGGAGTACCTCTCCTTGATCGTCCACTTTTCTGCAGGCTCTTTAATGACTTTTTGTCCTTCCTGCCTCGTGAAGTCAACTGTGATGGCCAAGCTCAACGGCTTTGAGTTCTGGAGGAAGACCCTGAAGGAAGCACGCTTTGTGGTGGCCCCCATGGTGGACCAGAGCGAGCTGGCCTGGCGCCTGCTGAGCCGCAGGCATGGCGCACAGCTTTGCTACACCCCCATGCTGCATGCTCAGGTGTTTGTTCGAGACGCCAACTACAGGAGAGAGAACCTCTACAATGAGGTGTGTGAGGAGGACAGACCTCTCATCACACAGGTGAGTTCATTACAGCTTATTGATGGTAGACCACCATCTTGTACTTGCCAAGGCCTGTTATGTGAGTTCCATCAACATGTTTTTCTCCTACATTACCATTGGTCCTCATGTAATGTGTTGCATTCCCTGTGTCAGTTTTGTGCCAATGATCCAGAGGTGTTCATTCAGGCAGCTCTGCTGGCCCAGGCCTACTGCGATGCCATCGACCTCAACCTGGGCTGTCCGCAGATGATCGCTAAGAGAGGTCCGCACAGTTCCTACAGAAATGACCTCCTAGTGGTTGTATCAGAACAGACGGACTGAAAGAAAACTAACCCGTCTTAATGCTTGTTTCTCAGGGCACTATGGAGTTTTCCTTCAAGACGAGTGGGAGCTGTTACAGAAGATGGGTAAGTCTGCCTTCAACTTATTGTTGGGATGATCTCTGTCAAAATGTCAATTGTAAATCAGTGTAAAATTTAAAGTTTTTACTGTCACCAAACATGTCCCCCTTACGTTTCAGTCAGGTTAGCCAATGAAAAGCTCTCGGTGCCCATCACATGCAAGATCCGTGTGTTCGAGGAGATGGAGAAAACGGTCCGCTACGCCCAGATGCTGGAGAGAGCTGGCTGTCAGGTGGGATCGATGTTCAACCAAACAGATTAACTGTCCTTCAAAATGTAAAATATGGAGATTATTTTCCATTTCAGAATGCTTGTCTATTTGTACAATCTGCCAGTTTCAGGAAGCATTAGAAAGGTGATTAAAAAAAAAAAAAAAAAAAGTTTGACTTTGTCTTAAATCTTCCCAGCTGCTGACGGTGCATGGCAGAACCAAAGACCAGAAAGGAGCCCTGACTGGTATCGCTAGCTGGGAGCACATCATGGCAGTACGGTGAGCTACGTCGCCTCGTTTTAATCCTTCACATGTACTCTATTTTTATCATTTCACCTGCTCTTCCAATGCATTCAAACTAACCATTAGTGCTCCTCTACGCTATCTAATATGTGTTGGGTGTGTTTTTTGCTGTAGGAAGGCAGTAAATATTCCAGTGTTTGCAAACGGCAACATTCAGCACCTGAGTGATGTAGAGCGCTGCATTCAGGAGACGGGAGTGCAGGGAGTCATGAGTGCAGGTTATCTTTACATTCTGTTTTTCCTAAGTCACTGCTGTTAATAGATGATGTACTGTTATGTACCTTGGTGCTCAAGATATGCGTTGTTATGCCTCGGCACCGGCGACATATCTTCTGGTTGTCGGTCCATCCGTCTGTCCCATTCTCATGAACATGATATCTTAGGAACGCCTGGAGGGAATTTCTTCAAATTTTGCACAAATGTCGTCTTGGACTAAATGAACTGATTTAGATTGTGGGGGTCAAAGGTCAAGGTCACTGTGGCCTCACAATACACATTTTTGGCCATAACTCAAGAATTCATCCAATTTCACACACGCGTCTACTGGGATAAAATTATAAACATTTTTAGACAGACAGACGGATGTAAACTGCTACCTGATTGGTTGGCAGAGGTGGTAATTCTAGTTTTGAAACTAATTTCTGTGTTATTCTTAATATTTTTTTTTTTTTTTTTAGAGGGGAACCTCCACAACCCAGCACTGTTTGAAGGCTGCAGCCCCCCAGTGTGGGAGATGGCTGAGGAATATCTAGAGGTGGTGAAGCAGCACCCTCCCTGCACTCTGTCCTACGTACGAGCCCACCTCTTCAAGCTCTGGCACCACACGTATGTCTCTGTCTCCATGATATTGGTCCAAGATAGATAACATGGGTAGATAACCTTGAAGGCTTGAAATGAGAAACTTTAAGACTTCAGCCCTGGTTAATTTAGGCAACAGCCGTGGTTACTGTGGCAACAGCAAGTTCAGAAATACAGCAAACCCTCATTTGTCAGCAGTTGTAAACACACACCTTGCTCCTGTGGCTGCTTCACCTGTATGTGTGTGTGAAAGACTTTTGAATCCAGCACTGGAACGCCACTGGACTCAGCCACTAACCATAAAGTATAGAGGAATAATCATAGAGTGGCTATAGCTGAAAAAGTTGCAGCCATAAATAATTGATAATTGTAACGTCTGTCAGTCACACACACACTGTCCTGCTCCTATTTTGACTCATGACCTGGTCCCAAGTCCATTTCTGCAGTAAAGATGGCAGGAGATGCCCACTGAATTTATTTCCAATTCAAACAACCCAAAATGACTTGTTGGTTACCCAATAAGCTGCATAAGCCCATAACAAACAGTTCGGTTTAGTTATTTTATCTTTTTAATGGCTTTAAAGTAAATATACTAAAAAGCAATATATTGATACTGAGGTGTGTGTGTGTGTGTGTGTTGTGTGTTGTGTGTTGTGTGTGTGTGTGTGTGTTGTGTGTGTGTGTGTTGTGTGTGTGTGTGTAGGCTACAAATCCACCAGGACCTGAGAGAAGACTTGGCCAAAGTGAAGACCCTTGGCGGTTTGGCCAATGTCAGCACACAGCTGAGGCTGCGTTGCCAGGTAATAGCACAAAGCAGTGTTAGAAATGCTCCACTGAGGAATTGGAAACGGTGACTCTGTCGTTGTGCAGATAAATGCTTAGCAGCACTCGAGGGAGAGAGGTGAAACAAACAGCAGGCAGACTTTGAATGGAGAATCCAGATACTGGTCTGTGGTGGTCAGACAGGAGCCATATCTGGGGAAGAGGAGAAGTGTTCACCACAACGACACAATGCTGGAGCAATCGGTGGAGTCATGCTGGTGGTAACATGCAGCCTGTATCTGGATACATTATCTGAGAATGATATGGCATCACAGGCTTTTTCTTTTACACCTGCGGGCTTTACAGCAGTGTAGTATAGTTGAGGTGCCACACCTCACCTGAAATAAAGAGCACCTCGACTAACATCAGGAGAAAGTTTTACACTTCTATAAAATATATGACTGAGCAGAGGTCTAACTCGCACAGCAAAGATCCTGCTGGTCAGAGGGACGTTCAATGTTACTGGGACAACCAGCCGATGGACAAAATATTCGTCCATATAAAAGCAGAATGCAACACTTAGAGGATGAAGGAGAACTGGTGTAGCAGCAGCTGTGTTGTGTGTGTGTGTACAGGAGGAGATGGCCAAAGGACAGGGAGTGGAGCAGAAGGAGGGCGGTCTGCCCTTCCCCCACTGGATATGCCAGCCATATGTCCGACCAGCGTGAGTCACTTCTCTACATAATCTTTTCACTGAGACACTTTCATACAACAATCGTACATCAACTCCACCATCTTAGAAAGTGAGCTGCAGCCTCAGTCCTCTAACATGCACACAATAACCTTACTGACGAACCTTACAGGCCCAAGGAGCCTGTTGCCAACGGTAACAGGCGGGGTTCAGAGGTAAAGAAGACGGTGTGTCAGAAGAGGGCGCTGGAGGACTCTGATGAAAAAGCTGACACACTCTCCAAAAACAAGCAGAAGAAGAGATCCCGAAACCCCAACAAGAACTTCTGTCCCGAGGAAAAGCGTGAGTCACACCGACACTGCAGAGCTCCTCTTACACACAAGTACAATGCTACTGAAGGTCCAATGAAATATCCCTCTTCTGTCCCCCCCACAGCCAAGTACATCAAGTGTGAGCAGTGTGGGAACCCAAAGGTCTGTGTGTGTGTGTGTGTGTGTGTGTGTGTGTGTGTGTGTGTGTGTGTGTGTGTTTTCTTCAACTGTACCAAAGAATCAGGAAGACATTTCCATCCGGCTCCAGCACCTCATATGGTTTATTTTGCTCTGCAGGGGAATAAATGCGTCTTCAACCTGTGTCGAGGCTGCTGTAAGAAGAAGGCCTACAAGGAGGTGGCAGACTGTCCAAGTCAGTGCATTCACAGATAACTGAGTCAGCAAAGTGTACGAATGAGTGCTGTTTTTTTATCACTATTTTTTCTGATGGGGAGGTTATAATAAGTTATTTTCCAACAAAATACTGCACACATTATGTGTGAAAATTTTAAGTGTCAGAAAAAACTGCTTCAAACAGCTACTGTTTGAAGGTCCAATATTATAAACACTCTAAATGTGTGGCAGTGTATGTGAATGACATCAGCTGGCAGGAAGTAAACATGGGCCCAAGCTGTTGAAACATGGTGAATACAGTTATATTCAGACAGTTTGAGAAAAATAAAACATTTTTGAACATTAAAACATGTAAACATGTTCTAGTAAAAATCAGAAATACAAGTATAAACCTGTAAATAAGCAGAATATGTCCTTTTTTAAATGAATATTCTCAAAGGCACGACAAGCTGAAATGATTAGTTGATTACATTATAGGAATATCACTGAACGGAACAAGCATGTTTAACTGCTAATGTGCTGTGTGGTGGTAGTCCAGTGGTCTAGTAGTCAGGCTGTGAGTTCAATACCAGGCTGCCACCATTGAGCCCCTGAGCAAAGCACTTTAACTCAAGATGCTCCAGGGGACTGTCCCTATAGTTAGTTCACTGTAAGTCGCTCTGGATAAGAGCGTCTGCTAAATGACCTGCAATGTAATGAGTTTGGCACACATTTGGCATGATTTAAATGTCAAACGAAGGTTTCATTCACAACTGCAGGATCCATTTGATCCCCACCAATGAAAGAAAAGATGCATTGTTGCATTTTAGTTCAACGAAAATAATCCAACGTTTGCTTGACAGGCCACGGGCTGAGGTTCAAGACCAAGGCAGAGAAACTGAAAGCTGAGGAGAACGGGAAGAAGGAGGAGGACGGGAAGGAGGACGAGGGGATAGATGGGAAGACTGAGGAGGATGGGAAGAAGGAGGAGGACAGGAATAAGGAGGAGGAGAGGAATAAGGAGGAGAGGAAGAAGGGCTCTGCGACAAAGACGGAGAGCAGCAGCAGCAGCTCTCCTCAGCCTCCCTCAGAGCTGCAGGTGGAGCCACTATGAGCAGGACTCAACTGTCACATGTCAGACCCACCTGGTAAGACTCGGCCAGTTAAGGTCATTTCTCTGATGATCAGACAACTTCATACCCTCGATACATTTTGATGTCAAAAAGATTGACCAACATTTGGGCCATCTTGGTCTTCATCAGCCAGGACATACAACCTCAACCAAGAAGAGATGGAGGGATGGATGGACACTGAGCAGCCACCAAAACCATAAAGTAACACAATACTTTGTACGTAGAATAACCATGAGCTTTGGGATTTTCTTTCTTTCTTTTTTTGTTGGTGTGACCGTTTAATTTTTTTATTTCTAAGATTTTATGCGCAGAATGTCTGTCTGACATTCTTTTAGCCAAATGTGTTACTGAGCCACCAAAGTTAAAGGACATTGATTTTTCAATTTTCAAATTGGTTAGCCTAAAGGTTTTCCCTGTAGTGCATTGACTTGAGTATGTGCCTTTTTGATGAGAAGCACCACTGCCTGTCCACATGTGAACCTGAACAAAGGAGGGACGACCCTAACCCTTTAAAGGTGCTGCCATTGTGCATGCAGTGTCAGAAGAAGCCTCGGTAGATAAGATGTACATCAAAGTAATTTCTCTGTGTTTTTTTGCCTAGCTCAGCACAAAGGTTAATAGCCCAGACTTCTTTGTTGACGATCTTGCTTTGGAGACTTTTTCTTTTACTTTTGATGGAGGCTAGCTGCTTCCTGAGATTGCTGTTGTTATGCTAAGCTAGCCTTACAGGCCTCTCTGCTGAAGGCACAGACAGGTCATTGCTATCTGGCTTAAAGCCCCTGAAAACTCTGACATTGAGTCTGTGACATTGAATATTTCTGACAAAAAGGTCAAAGTTGGTGTTAAAATCATCTTTAAGAATGATTTATTACAAAATTAAGGCTTCTTCAGGACAGTGTGTGATTTGATGTTGATAATCCTGATGCATGTAGGTGACGTCACAGTTTTTCAGTTTAGCACCACATACTTCAAACAGGGAGAAGTGCACAAATGAGAAAAAACAGGAAGGAAAGTTCCATCAGGGCCTTTAAGTGAGACATCAAACTAGTGTTTGAACCCAAAATGTCCTTTATCAATAAACTGCTGTCATTTTAAAGAGACTCTTGTAGCCGTGACCAAACTGCTCTGTGCATTTTCAGAGGGTCACCTTGTTGTGTTCTTTCTGCATCTTTTTATCACTTCTTTCAAGGATTCAAGGCTCATTTGACATTCTGCAACACATAGTTGCACAACGAAATGCTACACAAGAAAAGCATGATAAAACAACAAGAGTGTGTTCCTGTACAGCATTTTTTTAAATATGCATCAGAAAGAATGCAACGGCAGCAACACAAACTCTGTTTAATTCTCTGAGCAGATGATATGGCTAGAAAGTTGGTGGGAGCTACAGGCTGCTGGGTCTTGTTTTTATTGAAGACATGAGCCTCGGTTTTTCCTTCAGCCTAAGCCTGCCAAAGTGCACGATTAACAGCTGGGTCATGACCAAACAAAGACCACTCTTAGATTATTTTACTCTGATTATTTTAAAGCTGTACAATATAACTGCATAAATAGTACATTATTTAGTCTTTTTTGAAGCAAGGACAATTGCAACGATAAAACATGAGCTACAGATACAATTGTAATTGGTCTTTGGCTTTCACTCTTTTATTAGAGGCTGCGGCAGAGAAAAATGCATTCCTTAGCTTAAGATTTCAAAGTAAAATCATACTGTTATCCGTTTCAACTCTCCACTTAACTTTTTGTTAACTTCATTTGAAAATAAGAGCATATAGTTATCAAAGTAACTACAGCCAGCATGCTTTTCTGCACAGGGGATATACAGTATGAGCAAGAGGGTCAAAGTAGTATGTCCCAATTTTATGTACACTGCATGCAACGGCACATATTTGTAAGGGCAGCTACCGTATGAAAATAAAAAAAAGTTAAAAGAAAAAGTATGAGTTTGGAACACAGCAACAATCAGTCTGTCTGTAAGTACGTACATCTGTCCGTATTTCCGTACGTACATCCGCAGTAATTCTAGTTTTCTCATATTTGGATAATTTTTGAAATGATACAAATAGACATGTTTTTATCGGTGTGACAAACTGATGGAAGGCGAGTATTATCAGCAATCTGGCTTCAAGCTTATCATCTCACACAGCAGGGCCTTCAAAAGTCAAGCATGTAGGCTTCCATCACTCTGTAATCATTGTGATAGATGCACTATGAATCCAAAAACAGATCCCATGTCTGCCCTGTGCACAGTGTCACACATTTAGTGATGACTGAGCATTAAGCCATTTGGGGCTCCTTGTTGCCTTTTAAGTGTATCCGGTGCAGAACACATGGCACCTTCATTATTTTGTCCGAGACAAAAAGCAGCCAGCGCTCTTGCTGTGTGTTTGTTAGTTTGTGGTTATTTGACTCAAAAGAGGTTTTAAAACGGGACTTCTACCCCGGGATTCGGTAAAAATGCATGCACTGCCTTGAGAGATACGAGACGAGACAAAAGTCGTGAATGTCAATGCAAATTCCATCAATGCTAATCTGGATTTTCCCTTAAAATTCCAACAACATTTCTTTAAATTAAGGGTAAAAAAAGATCACACGACACCAAACTATTTGAGATGCTTTCAGTTTACTCTTAGTTCTGATCAGACGTGTTTTCTGTGGCTCTGGACGAGCGTTGTCAAGTGTGACAAAATAACCCTGATGTCAGTGATGTTCGCAGGATGAGTGGCACGCTAGATGAAAGTCTGAGTATCCCCACAGCCTCGAGGATTCTGCACACCGTTCTATGACAACCCAGTGATGAGGTGGAGCGAGCCTCCATCTGAACCGGAGATTTGACTTCTGTGAGAAACGTGATTCTTTTCAGAGCTCCATGTTGTTTTGTATGTCTAATATATTTAGTCTAATGACACATTTACATCACATTGATATTACTTCCTGTGTGTTGTCCTGAATGACCAGAGTAAAGAGAAGAACACTGGAGAACTTTAGTAAAAGATTCACAATTTCTATTATTCTTTCATATTTGAGAAATGTCCAATTGGAAAAGTAGCCAACACTGTTTACACTATATAAGGTTACTAATGAAAATGACATTTTGAAGCCGACTGATGTAAACCAAGGAAGTGTGAGTGTAAGCCTGAAATGTGTGTGTAGCCTGTGCTGAATTCACCTCACGTGGGTTTCATCAAAAACAATCTCCATTTTGACACTAAAATTGATGCTTTAAAGCTTTAATGCAGAGAATCTTTTTCCAGAGTGCATGTAGCATAGAGGACTGCAGGGACTGATATACAACACAGTAAAGCAGGTTGGAGGTTTACACCTCGGCGGAGGCTTCCTCGCTTTTGTGGATGTAGGTGTTGATGAAGCCCAGATACTTGGACACTTTGGTGTAGATGCCAGGTTGGTCTGGGAGGCCACAACTCCCATAACTCATGATGCCCACCTGCACAAAGTCCTTGCCTGAACGGCACACCAGCGGGCCGCCATAATCCCCCTATGGAAGCACAAAAACACACACGTTGTGAGAGTCTTTCCACTTTGCATTGTTCCTTCCTTATTTGTAAGTACTAAAATCCTGAAGTAAAAAGCACCAAAACAACAAAATCCTACATTCAAAATATTACTTCAGTAAAAGTGCAGAGGTATTAGCAGCAAAATGTACTTAACGTATCAAAAGTATCCATTCTGCAGTAAAATAGCCCCTGTAACTAGTAGTTAACTAGTAGTAGTATTATATGTGACATTATTAGATTGTTAATCCTGATTGATCAATGCATAATTTACTGTTGAGCTGCTAACTAATAGTGCTGTCTCTTAGCCTAGGGCTCATGCTCCGCCTCAAAGAGAGCTGAATTTATATTTCAACTGACTGAAATAATGTAACTCACGCTGCAGGCATCCTTCCCTCCAGCAATGTCCCCCGCACACAGCATGTCAGAGCGTAGGGTAGGATATTTCTCCTTGCACGCAGTCTCAGAGATGAGAGGAATCTTCAGCTGCTGGAGGGCCTTTGGAGATGGAAGAGGAACTGCACACACACATGAACAGACATGTTCACACACGCACACACATACATGCACACACAGACAGGTGAATTTTACGATCGTTTGGCGACTGAGGTTAGGTCTGTATTTACGGCTTAAAGGAACGAGGAACTTTGAACTGGCTATGAAACTCAATGTAAACTCTCAATGTAATACCGATCCCTCTATATGACCTACATCAGTAAACGAGACCATCAGTGAGATGGTCTCGTTTACTCATTTTAGTGAGATGGAGTCCTAAGCCTCGAGAGAAGAGAGCATATCATTTTGTGTTGCTGCTCTAAATTTGACAGATGGTCGTGTCCATGGCTGTGACAAAACCTGAAGGATTTTGCTTCTTGTTCCTCCACTGTGGTGTTTGAGCTTCACTGCAGAATGATGTCTGTGCAGAAGAAGATGATTCATTTGAAGAAAACAAAAACCAAAGTGTAAAAAAACATCTGAGGTCAGAAAACTGTCCAACACGACCCCAATAAACTTGTAGCTTTTACACATTGTCTTTAGTGCTGTTGGGTTTATAGTGTTGGTTTCCAGGGATATTTCCTTGAAAGAACATTTAAATAAGTCAAAATATAATGAGGGCTGAGGTTTTTCATCTTATGAGCTCAGTATTTCTAAATCCTGCCGAGAAGCCCATTTATGTGTTCCGCTGATATGCATACCAAGCCAACTTTTAAAGGGAATTTACAATGCATGTGTGTGTGTTCATGTGTCCTTATACAGTGTGCGCCTCGTCGGCTGCTTTCTGTGCAGAATTTACCATCCTTCCCAATGTTCCCCCAGCCAATGATGAAGCACTCGGATGAAGAAGTGAAGGTGTCATCAATGCTGGCCAGACTCACTGGGGCAACCGCTTTTGATAATGGTATCTTTAGTATCTTTACCAGAGCGATGTCGTTGATGTAGCCTTGTCCCACGGCCTTGTACTTAGAGTGAAGTACGTGGCTAGATATTTTCCTGTATTTGGGAGACGACTTCTCCAGGCTGTGTGAGCCCACCCAAACCATTGATCGAGACCATATAGGCGGAGGTTGTCTGCCAACAGAAACAAACACATGCTACTTTTTCTGCATTTATGGATCTCCCTCTATGAAGTGTAAACACACAGTACACATGAGTATTCTAACATGCAGGTAGCTTCAGCAGGAGTATATTTATAACAGGTGTTGTGCTGTCTATCTACTCTTGCTGGCTTCTCCAATGCTACCTACCACAGCTTTAATACGTTTTGTTGTTATATGAAACATATTGAAATGTTCAAAGGTAACTTGAGAATTAGTAGATTTGATTCAGATGTAATTTTTTGGTATGGATACACCTAGATACCTATAATACGCAGTGTTGTCACTACTATGGAAGATGATTAGGGTCATGAGAAAAAGTACAGACGCACAGACACTTACCTATCCAAGCAGTTAGCAGCAGTCAGCACCCACTCACTGTTGAGGATGGTGCCGTCACAGAACCACTTTTTCACACCATCAGGTGTCAAGGATAGGAAGGCCATCCACGGCCACTTGCCTGTTTCAGCCTCATGCCCTCCGACAATGGAGCTCCTCACCTCAGCCCCAAGCACACCTCAAAATCAATAATGAACTTAATTAAAAGCTGTGTTAAAGGATTCCTGTGGACACAGTCCAGCCAATGGTTTGACAGTATTCCACTGATCTACAGGTGATGATAATGCACCGAGATATCAAGGCAGGAGGGAGAAGACTGCTGTCTTGTAAAAATGGAAATATGTTGGCACATTCAAATATTATCTTAGGTAGGAGTTTGACATTTTGGTAAATAGGCTTATTTGCTTTCTTGCCTAAAACTAGATGAGAAGATCAATATCACTCTCATATCTGTAAGGTAAATATAAATCTATGCACAGCAGCCAGTTAGCTTAGCTTAGCACAAAGACTGGACACAGGTGCTTTCACTGTGAGGTTGCCAGGAAACTTTGATTTTATGATGTTTTATTTTTTACACTTTGGTTTTTATATGGATCACACAAGCAGGAAATAACGTGTAATAGTGAGCTTTGGACAGAGCCAGGCTAGCTGTCAGCAAAATGTGTCGAACTTCTTCTTTAACCGTGAAGCAGAGAAACTACATGCAGAATCCAACTAAGATGTCCAGCTGTCGCCATTAGTCAAAGAACTGCTAATATCATACAAACGATTGATAGTTTAAGATTCTACCAGTAAGCACTGATAAACTAACTTCCACTAAATGAAGAATAATATTTCTCACCAGTGTTGTAGATCAGCACCACCACAGTGACGAGTTGGCTGAATGCCATGCTGTGACCCATGGCGGTGATGGAGTGAAGCTGGCTGTGCAGGCTGCAGCTTTATACACACACACAGCTTCTTATCAGCACCATCAGCCTGGTTGGGGAACAGCTTGAATGTCTTATGCATCTTTTATGCTCTCTGCATTAATGCTAAGTTTAATGCAAAGTATGAAGTATAAACAAAATAGCCCTGTTACAAGAATATTATTATATTTCATAAATATTTTTGTCTACCTGCTGCTTATTTTATTATAGTGCTATATGTTGTTGCCACACACTTTATTTTAACCCCCCACATTTAACATTTATGCACAGTCAATAAATTGGTTATAATGCACGGGCATGTAGTTGTAAGCAAATATTATTAGATTATTTTTGTTGTATACATTTTTACTGTATATTAGTGAATAAATATATTTACTGAAAACTTGATAACACGGTATACTGTAGCTGTATGATTACACACACAGGAGTGGACGAAGTAATCTTTTACTTCAGTAAGAGTACTAATACCACACAGTAGAAATACTATGCAGTAAAAGTCTAGCATTCAAAATCTTACTTAAGTAAAAGTATAGAAGTATTAGTGTCAAAATAAACTTTCAGTACCAAAGGTGAAAGCACTCATTCTGCAGAATAATACATATTCTATTATTAGATTATAATCATTGATGCAATGCAATGCGTTCATCACTTTAATGTTGCAGCTGGTAAAGGAGGATAGCTTATGAATTTCACCAAGGGTTCAATAAAGTTTTTTCTTAACCTATAAAAATAAATGATAAATTATTTGTTAGTTATATTTTATATTAATAATCTGAGTCTGAACCGACAAAGTAATTAAATATGTCGATTAAATGTTGTGGAATAAAAAGTAAAATATTTCTGTCTGAGATGTAGTGCAGCAGAAGTATAAAGCAGCAGAAAATAATAACGCTCAAGTACCTCAAACATGTACTTAAGTACTGTAGTTGAGTAAATGTACTTAGTTACTCTCCACCACTGTACACACATAAATAAATCCTTACAGTGTGTTACAAAGCATTCATTCACACGCTGGTTTAAAACTGTTGTGAAGACATGTCATCATTATATATTATCAGTGTTGGGGAGTAGCTTGCTGGTAATACAACTACATTTATGTTTGCATAGTGATTCGTTAAATTACTTTTGCCATTTTTGTAGTTAACTACTAAAACTACAATCAATTTCTCGCCATAAAAGGAATGTATTTTTTACCATTCATTCTCTACTGTAATTGAACCCCCTTTGACCAGCAACGCCCCCATTTTCTTTAAATGTAAGTTAAATATTTTTTTTGGGCGGTATTTGATTGTTTTGGTTTGTGTACGACCGTTGAACAAGTGGGCACTTTTTTGATATAAACTCAATTAAGTTCCTGGCATGTGATTTTTTTTTTTGTTGTATTATATTGTATTAAAGGGTTGACAATTTGATAGTTTGAACTACTTTTTCTAAGTAGCTTTAGTTAACCAATTCCTCCCTCGGGAAGCTTTGCTGTTCAACTTCTTCCAGTGTGAAGTCATTGGTAGCTTGCAAAGCTTTCAAAGTAGCTCCCCGAACACGGTACATTAAAACAGTCTAGTTATGGATGCTTCGTAAAATTAGTTATAGTTGTCAACCCTTTCAAGTGTCATAAATGTCAAAGTAAAAAAAAAAAAAGTCACGGATACATCCATGATACAGCTGCAGGTGCTGGTGGTAGGGCGAGGGAGGCCTTTGAGCTGGACCATAGCTGCCCCAAAGCCCCAAGTAATTCGTTACTAAAAAATATTTAAATGTGTATTTTTTTAATATTACAAAATACTGTATAATAAGCTACGTTTGTATCCTGAATCGCATCACTGAATGGGAACGATCTGGAATTGTTTTGTTTCCGCGAGAATTTATTTGCATGTAACACCGCGTTTCATGTGACGTCGTCAAAGTTTACAAACAGTGATAATCAGCTTGAGATTTCAAAACAAATAACGTTACAGCTCGTGACTCTGCCGCGGTGGGTCCACAATGCTTAGCCCAGTAACAACTGCTAGCCCGGTAACAACATTAGCCCGGTAACGTTAACAACTGTAAGCCAGGTAACAACCGTTCGCCCGGTAACGTTAACAACTGTTAGCCCGCTAGCAACGTTAGCCCGGTGTCCGGTACCGCCAGTTTGCTACATTTTCTCCCATTGGTTAACATGGAGCAGACAGCCAGCGTCAACGCAGATCCTGTTCAGCGCTCTGACATTAACGGTGGGTCTGTCCTCATATCAAAGTATTACAAACACACCAGCTGTATGAGTCGCTAAAGGTCCTGTGTATCTGTTATTTATAGGTCGTGGCACACAATGGCGTAACTGGACTGGATTTTGGTGAGTTAGTGTTCAGTGTTTGAAATAAGATGCAAGTCCTAACGTTAGTTCACAGAAAGCAGTGCTGAAACAAACACTATTAAACCTCATAACTACATGGAAAGTGTTGTATGACTATAATATACACTTACATACATACATACTTGCACCTTTCTAGACAGTATGAACAGCTTGAACACTTTTTTGCCTGACAAAAATGCATTTAAAGAAAAGGGTTGAGGTTGGTCTAAGGGGGGTTCAATTACAGTAGAGAAGATATGGTAAAAATAAATAATTCCTTTGCTTTTATGGCCCAAAAAAGTAGTTAACTTCACAAAAAATGGCAAAAAAGTAATTTAACTACTTATGATTGCAAATATGAATGTAGTTGAACTACCAGCAAACGGCTGCATATAGTTCACTGCCCACCGCTACCTACTGTACTGCAGTATGTGGTGTGAGATGTTGTCGCTGGTTACTTTATCACAGGGGTGCCCAAAAGGTCGATTGCGATCGACCGGTAGATCGTGAGTGTAGTGTGGGTAGATCGCGCACTGTTCAAAAAATAAAAAATAAAATAAATATATATATATATATATATATATATACATATAACAGAACTGTTTTTAGATGATAGCCTATCATCTACCCCTCTTTTGGCAGGTCCTTGTCTATAGAATTGCAGAATACAAGCAACTTAATGACGATCAGTTGCTGCTGGACTTGGAATTTTTAACCGATCTGACCAACATGTTGAATGAGCTTAATTTAGAGCTGCAAGGAAAAGACAAAACCGTGGTCAACATGATCAGCTCAGTTAATGCTTTCAGATGAAAAATGCAACTTCTGTCCTCAAAGCTGGAGCGCCATGATTTGGGGAACTTTCAAAACCTGGCATCAGAGCTGGAGACCGAGGGGAAGGTGTGTGCGCAACGTGACAGTGCTACACAGAGCAGATTGACAATTGTCTGTTAGACTTTGACAAACGGTTTCAAGACTTTGCTTTACTTGAGCCAATTGCTACATTTATGTTCTACCCATTTAGGGAAGATATTGAAGTTGATTCACTCACATGAAAAATTGCCACACTGTTTCACTTGAACTCATGTGCAGTGGAGGATGAGATGCTGACACTACAGGCTGACGTTCAGCCGAAGTCCAAGGCTCATGGACAGTTTTGGAACTTACTCACAGAGGGAAAGTACTCAACATGAGGAAATGTGCTACCTCCTTGACTGCATTATTTGGCTCTACTTATTTATGCGAGTCAGCCTTTTCCCACATGAAGATTATCAAGTCCAAGTCCCGGTCCACCATGTCTGATGATCATGTGGAAGCCTGCTTGAGGCAGGCGACCTGCAGTTACCGTCCGGACTATGCAAACCTGGCTGACTATTCAGTGCAAGTCATCAGAGTAAGGTAGTGACCATAAATGTATTGAATTGTATTGTGCCATAAGGGTTCATGCAGTGTAGCAAGGTATGCCAACATATATTGTATATTTAAAGTATATTCAGTACATATATAGATAAATATATTTAGCATTTTTGAATACAGGTAGATCATTTTGACCTGGTCATTTTAAAAGTAGCTCACAAGTCGAAAAAGTGTGGGCACCCCTGCTTTATCATTAGGTAAATTTTTATCTTCCTCTATCCTGTCCATGTCTTTCTACCACTTGTCACAGTAGGTGAGTAAATGTTGCAGTGATACTATAGTAATGAGGTCACAGCTGTGTGTTTGTAGAGTATTTTGCAACGGGTTTAACAGCCAATAATAATAAAGAAACCAGAACTATGCGGTTCATAAAGTTATTTTTGTCTTTTATTGCTCATCTAAATGATCATTTTCATTTACCTTTTTTATTTAGGAATTAATCTTGTATGGACAACATTAAACACTCATCTCATCAACAGACTCATCTTTCTCAGTTGTCTGTTATTGATACATGTGAATCTGTTTACCCTGTATTATTATTATTATTATTATTATTATTATGTTGTACCCCCTTTTGATAACCTCCCCAGGCTCCTTGGATTGTGCAACAACTTTGCTTATGTGGTAATGCTGAGCGCCGCCCACGACATCCTGAAAAAGCAAGAGTCAGAAAACGTCACAGCATTTGTAAGAAGTTAAATTTGTATTTAAATATATAGTATTGCACTGACCCTTGTTATTGCTAATGGCTTGAAGCTATAAGGTTTTTATAATCATCAAACGAAAAAGCAAATAATTCACTTTTTTCCTTTATTATGTCTAGACTCCAGCTACGTTGACTTTGGATTTCCAAGGTGTGAACAGTAGTAACAGCAGCCGCTATGACTGCAATCCTGTCTCTACTGCGGTAAATACACAACAGGGAATAACCTTAACCAGTCTTTATGTATGTATGTATGTATAATTATTAGTTTCACTCAAGAGAGATGTGAGAGACTGCCATTTTAAATACGTTTTAAGACCAGCAGAAAGTAGAATGAGTAAACAGGTACTGAAACTAATCTGACAAACGAGAAATGAAAGTACAAGAATGGAAAATCTCTTCAGCTGCCAGAACTGCAGATTCCCAACGAGTTAGGAGGCTAAATGTGTGAGGTGCAAAGTGAGGCCTGAACAGAGGAAAAAAAGAGATTGTTACAGAAATATAGAACATGTATATTGCCACAGCAATGACATTGAGAACAATAAAAGACATTCTACAAAAATGTAATATTGTAATTTCCCACAGCATTTCTTGTTTGTCATGAAAACACTAATGGTCTCAAAGAGGTCTGATGCGTTTCTCCTCAGGCCGTGCTGTTAGCCGACATCCTCCCAACGCTCGTCATCAAGTTGTCTGCTCCCTTTGTGATCCACAAACTGCCTTATGGGTAAGACAATGGTTATCACTTGTGTCACTAAAGGTTCAGGCCAAAAGTTATCCTGAATGTTACAGAAACATGTAATGTGGTGCTTACTTATTTGGAACATATTGGAGCTACATTTCTCCTGTTCCCTGGATAATGTAAACTCAACACTTGTTCCATGTTTGCCTGTTGTCTTGATAAATGTAGTCTTTCCAGTCGCTTCACTTTGCTGTTGTTTCTATGAAATGCAACACTTCCGTGCTGTTTGTGTGCCTTCCAGCGGCCACAGTGCTTCTCTTTCCTTGTGGTTCCTAGTGTTCAGTTACATCCATGGTAGCTTATCAAAGTGAAGCCTTTCTAGTACAGGTTGTTCAGGTGATTTGATTGATTGGATATTGTTGTGAACAGCAGATTTTATTTAATGTGGATTTACAGTACACACACACACAGGGTGACCTTATATGTCTTGTTTACAGTGCAGTCTGTCAGTACCGTAATTTCCGGACTATTCAGCGCATCTGAATGTAAGCCGCA
>CALSCE010010635.1:12097347-12121763 GCA_943593645.1 Bovichtus variegatus | reverse complement strand
ACACACACACACACACACACACACACACACACATATATATATAGACAAACAGGACAGATACTCTTTAGTCTTTACAGAAACGTGTCCTAGGGCTGGTCTTCAAATGTACGCAGACAATACAGTCATATACGCTCATGGAAAAACAGCGATTACAGTTTCAGAACAATTGCCAAAGCAACCTGTACATATTGTAAAGCCCCCTGAGGCAAATTTGTAATATTGGGCTATATAAATAAAATTGGATTTGACTTTAATAGTCCGTTGGCTTAAAATCTATTGTTTGACACTTAATGTAAAAACAATATAAGACAGCCCACATCAACTGAATTAGTAGTTAAGATAAACAGTAATTAATAATCAAAATAAACAAACATGTTAAAAAAAATAAGTAGAACTGTACAAGTTAATCTTTACAGATTTGGACTAATAGACTGTCTAACATTTATTTATGCACTCAATGATTTCCTCACACCTCAGTTATTGTGCTACCTCAGGGTCGCAGGCAAGTTCATCCGTAAGAGGTTATACAATCATGCAACAAAAGATTTAGACAGAAGGCCAATAAGCTCACACAACGGTCACATCCTGATAAACCTGAATATGCTAAATTTTGACAACTACTTTGCATTTTTAAACACCAATTTTATCCACAAGTGTTTACAAGCGTGGCAGTCCTTTGGGTTGTCCATTAGGAATACTACTGCAGGGAACTATAAAATACCATAGCAGAGTACCTCTTTTGGCTAGACGTCCTGTTCTATTAAGGGAGCTAACATATGAAATGTGCTGCCTATTGAACTCAAAATAATATTTTTAAATTAAACTGAAGGAATTTTTAAAAGCCAATCAATGATGCAGCCATGTGTAGGGGTGGGGTGATGGTGGGAGCAAGTACGTATGTGTATGCAGTGTAAATGTATGTGTATAAACTGTATGAGTATGCCATACGAGTGGTACTGCTGTTTCTTCAAGGTCAATAACAAATGTACCACATACTGTAGATCAAATATTGTAGTCTGTGAACATATTTTATATTTTAGCAGTAGCTAGAAATTCTGCGATACATTACATTAAGCAATTGTTGTACACATCAGTTGACAGTGTGTGAACATGTGTTTCCTTCAATCCAGTCTGCTGGAAACAAAGCACTTGCTTGTTTGCTTAGCTCGTCAATGTTGAAATCACAAAGGCGTACACTACAATACTAGACTGCTAAATAACAACACTGCACTGAGAAGAAACACACGCGTGTCTGTGTTCTGGGAACAGCACTTCACTCCATGCGTTTGGAGCAGAGAGTATATAAGACGTGTAAAGATCACAGAAAGCTTCTTTCTGTGGACTCCATGTGTTCATTACAGTGACAGTGCGGTGCTGACAGGTAAACCATGGTATCATTGAGCTGACAGCTTGAAGCCATGAAGTAACGTTACACAAGCTGCTAACTTCAGTTAGCCAACTAGCTCCACACGACCAGGTGTAATAACAAGCGTTCCCGCCGGTCGGTTTTATTTTAACCACTGTTCCGTGTGACCGTGATCCTAAAACTGCGACATGTACTCACCCGTAACAGCATTTTGAAGTCTTTCAGGTTTCTTTCCCCCTCTGTGAGTGACACCCAGCTGACCCGGAAACTATTCCAACTTGACCTTTGAACCCCTATCTTTGCTGCGTTTATTGACGGATCGCAAATATAATTTAAAGGTGAACAGCGCCACGTACTGTATGGGAGTGGATATAAGCCTGGCATTATATTATATAAATACAGGTTGATCTGTGATAAATACATAAAAACAAAATTGTAAAAATAATCCTGCTTGTATTATATAACCTGTCCTGTGCCTATTTTAAACTCCACTCCTGCCATGTCTCATGTAGTATAATTCTCTCGGAATTATATTTATTACAATGCATGATAATGTGTTCTTCTACATCTTCCACTGAGACAGGTTTGATTGACCTTTCGTAATTAAATACGAATGGGATTGATAACTGCATTTCTTCTTCATGGGATTATTAGGCACTTGGTCTGAAATGTATGTCATGAGCGCCTCTACAGGACAGTTTGTTCTCACTTTAAATACTTATACCTATACATTATTTTATTAATACACTAGTATTACTACTACTACTACTACTACTAGTACTACTACACATAATCACATCGTGTTACACAAAGCTCCTCGTCCAACAATATAATAAAACACTATTTACACATCACTAAGTGTAATCCAATAATATATGTCATAAACAGTCATGTTTATTTTTTGTATAGTATAGTATTTCACAGTAGACTTTAGTGACATTTTTATTTATTCATAGCCCACTTTGACTTCCTCCACCATCGGTATATATACATACAGTATATATATACAGTATATAAAGAAACTCACTCCACTCCACTCCGTGTCCCGATGTCCAAGAGAGTCGCGGATGGTACCGTTGTATTCGGAAGGCCCAATGTGACGGATGGAGCTCGGTTCTGAGTCTCTACGGGCTTCCTATCAAACGTTGTTGCAGAAAAACAGGAAGATTTTTGGATTTGATAGATTTTTCGCACACCATTGCGTGTCGGGCGTGTTGCAAAACCCCCCTGTAGGAAGTCTCATCTCTCTAACTCCTTCCTAGGCCCAGCTATTCCAAAAAGGTGTCTCTCCAAAGCACTCCGTAGCCACGAGGCCTGACCCTGATTGACCCACTTCCCCGAGTCCCAATGTCCGAGAGAGTCGCGGATGGTACCGTTGTATTCAGAAGGCCCAATGTGGAGCTCGGTTCCGAGTCTCTACGGGCTTCCTATCAAACGTTGTTCCAGAAAAACAGGAAGATTTGTTGGATTTGTTGGACTTTTCGCACGTTCACCACCTTCCAAGGAGAGGACCAAGACCAGCGTGTTGGGCAAGTGCCGTATCAGTGGCTTTACACATTCATGCAGTCCCTAGAGTGACTGTCCTTCCCACCAATCAAAAGTAGCGCCCTTCTCGTGCACCAGTCAAGCTAACCGATCAGAAGTGGCCCAAGGTGACATACGCCCACCAACAAGTATGTGAAGTGGAAGGATAACTTAGCATTTACATTTCTTCGCTGTAGAGTTTACGGTCGAACTAAAGTGAAAGTAGTGACGCTCTGGCCCTGTCTAAGAACCAAACTTATTTCAGAGAGGTTTGTGTGACAAGGGCTCACGAAGGCCCCACGAGGTAACCAACGCCAGAACACACCCAAAGGAAACAAGACGTTTCAATCAATTCTGCTCCTGGACACACTTAATGAAGTTGACCCCCATATGTAGGATAATGTAGGAAAAGAAAAGAAATTCCTTGTAACATAGGACCACAAGTTTTCCCTGTGACATGTTGACCTAAGTGTCTGCCGTATTTAACCTTGCAAGCCCTCACATCCACACACCAGATAAACGTGGCACAGATTTAAATGTGTGCCACCCATCACACCCTGCTAAATAATCTCCCCCTGACCCTGTAAATGTTCTCTTTAAGAGTTGGCAGGTTAATAGCACTGAATAAATGAACTAACTGAAGCCAGTATTATCAGCTAATTTAGTAAGGAAGTAAATAGCTCGCTAACGTTCGCTAGCTAAGTGGGTGAGATGTCTAGATCTGTTAAACAACTTAGAAGAAAGCACCTTTTGTTTGAACCCACCCATTTTTCAAGTGAGCAAAAGTGTAGGAACATGTGACTGACAGGTGTTTTTTGTTGCCCTTGTGTGTCCTGTTACATTCATTATTCAAACAATAAATAGCACTGAATGCCTACTCTCAGTTTCAAAATTGCTTGCTTTTCTCCCATGGACAGCTCTGTGGTCTTCATGTTGGTTACACCTTTTTAACTATAAATGCAGTTTGCACAGGCAAAACCCAAAGCTGAAACTGAGATAAGATGGAAAATCAATCAGAGCCATTGCACAAATATTGGCCATAGCCAGAACAACCATTCAGAATGTCCTGAAGGAGAAAGAAACCACTGGTGTACTGAGCAACAGACGTCCAACTGCTAGACCAAGGAAAACATCAGCAGTTGATGACAGAAACATTGTGAGAACTGTAAAGAAACATCACCAACAACCTCCAGAGGGCAGGAGTGAAGGTATCACAATCCACCGTTCGCAGAAGAATTTGCGAACAAAAGTACAGAGGCTACACCAGAAGATGCAAACCACTCATTAGCCATAAGAATAGGAGGGCCACATTGGAATTTTTCAAAAAGTACAGAGACAAGGCTTAAAAGCTCTGGGACAAAGTTTTATGGACTGATGAGACAAAGATGAACCTTTATCAAAGGGATGGAAAGGCTAACGTGCGGAGAAAGAAAGGACCTCCTCATGATCCCAAACACACAAGCTCGTCTGTGAAACACGGTGGAGGTGATTTCATGGCTTGGACTTGCATGGCTTCTTCTGGGACGGGCTCATTGATCTTCATTGATGATGTAACACATGATGGCAGCAGTTAAATGAACTCAGAAGTCTACAGAAACATTTTGTCTGCCAATTTAAATAGAGATGCAACCAAACTGATCGGGAGATCCTTCATCATGCAGCAAGACAACGACCCAAAACACACAAGTAAGGAGTTCATCAGGGGAAAGAAGGGGAAGGTTTTACACTGGCCAAGTCAATCTCCAGACTTAAACCCTGTTGAGCATTTTACCTGCTGAAGAGGAGACTGAAGGGAGAAACCCCCCGAAACAAACAACAACTGAAAGAGGCTGCGGTGAAAGGCTGGAAAAGCATCACAAAAGAAGAATGCAAAAGTTTGGTGATTTCAATGGGTCACAGGCTTGATGCAGTTATTGCAAGCAAATGATTTGCAACTAAATATTCACTTTTCACACTATTTTAAGTCTCTTTTCCTATACTTTTCCTAAAAATGTGGTGTTCTGTTAAAAACGATGTTATCTTCTAAGTTGTTTAACAGATCTAGATGTAAATAACTGGAAATAGAAGCTGAAATACTGATCTTTTGTCTCATATTCATCTTTTGATGTCAACCCCAATTGTTTTCAGTGTACAGCAAAAATAAAGGAATTGGCCTCGCTGTTCCAATAGTTTTGGAGGGGACTGTATATGGAATACCTTAAACTTCCATGAAGTTGATAAATCTCTACCTCATGTTCATTTTAAGCAGGAGTTAGAAGTAATGCAAAGTTTTCTGTTATCATTAAAGTTTAAAACATGTGAACTTTGCTCTTGTCTTTTACGAGATAATTCAGAAAGTCATACAGTATGTGTGTGGAGGCACTCCTGTCTACAGCCAGGTAAACATGACAGGGGGAGAGGAGGGATGAGACAGAAACAGTTTATTGCAAATTGTAGCCTTTTCAGGCAGCGTGGACACAGCCTCTCACTCCTGGGCCGGGCCCACTCTGCTCAGCTTTCCAGATGTGACCAGATCGGGGCGGTGTGGCTGTGATGCTCTCCTTGACCCTCCAGGACACAACCTACTGCAAGAGATCAGAAGCAGGTTACCAGCATGCTTATATTGTGTGGCTGATGACCTCATTCTGTCCAGCTGTCTGATCCCCAGCTGAGCCACTCCCGACTCTCCCCAGCAGGCAGCGCCATCACCACACCCCACTGCCACATAGTGCTTGTTTTCAAAATATATTTGTAAGTTCGGTTTTCTAGTACCTTCCATTTTGTGTTTCAGGGATTCTTGTACGATTGGAAGATGTGTGTTTTGTGGCGAGTAGGACCATCAGTAAGTAGAGAATGTCTTTCTAAGAGGAAGTGAAGTTATGCTTTAAAAGCACAACTTTAACAGCAGCTTACAGCTGTGAAAATATTTGGACCTTGGCTGTCTCTCAGTGGAGGAAGAGTAGAAAGTGAAGGGCAGATGGGAAACAGGTCAGCACAGTGCACACGTTTCACTCAGCAGTTTATATCAGTGTCCTCAGACTCGCAGTTGAACAAGTGCACCTTCTCTGTACATATGTGACTCTGTAGCAGCGAGCTGAAATGAGAACACATTTGAGAAAGTCAGCTTTGACCATTTGAGCCTTGATGTGGTGGAGCAGGCAGGAGTCCACATATACACTCTTCTGTTAATATTCTTCCTACCAGGTCTGGAGTAAGTCCAGGGCAACACATTTACTGCACATTCACACAGTGTGTGAGCTGATGGCACGATTAGAAATGAAGCTTTTCTTCTGACAAGCTGCAGAATGAAGTGTCCTGTTTCGGCTCTGTTTTATTTCCATCCTAACTGCAATATGGGATAACTGAGCCGAGGTCAGCGCTTAACTCCAACTTTTCTCATTGTAACTGTACCACTGAGTCTCGTGCTGCTGCACCGTGACAAAATTCTCATTTGTTCACACATCTTATTTATTATTTACTGGGAATTCTAATATTCTTTGGAGTTGTACTGTAATAGTGCCCATGTCAGTGTTATGTATATGAAATGTATATTTATGTTCTATTTGGGATCAGGTCCAGTACTTACTAGTACTTGTACATGTTATTACCACGCAAATGATTTCATGCTTAACTTTAATTGGAGTTTAATTTGAATGAATTATATTATAAGAATTACTGTTTTGGAGAAGATCAAGATTTGCAAATAGTCTTATAATTGTCTAATGGTATTATAGATTTCTTTTCCCCAAAAGGTCCTGAACATAATAGGACATTATATATTAGAAATGTTACTTAATTTTTTTTAATTACAAGATTTACTGTAACCAAAGGAAGAATAGCTTTTTTAATTATAATAAGAGCTCATAATTCATAAAGGAGGATGTATTTTCTACATTTCAACATTTGCATTTCAGCCAGAATAGTCAGACTTATCTTTAAAAGCACAACTTAAAAATAAGACAAACCCATAATATATGTATCAGGGTGTTGCTCTGGTATCAGCAGGAAATGGAGCCAAAAGCACGACCACAGACAAAAGGGGTAAAAGTAAAAAAGTCTTTAATTAAAAAAAGCAACAACAAAAAGAACTGTCTGAAAATAACTCGACTGTACAGAGTTAGAAAAAAGAACTTGACTAAACACATATCAAGTGACTGGACAAGTGACTGGCTCAAACGTGTAACATGAGCAACATGTGTGGAACTCACTGGAACAGATGAGACAAACTGGCACAGACAAAGGGGAAAGCAGAGACTTAATACACAATCAGAATCAGAATCAGAAAACCTTTATTCGTCCCACAGCGCTGTAAATTTCCCCGCTGTGGGACGAATAAAGGTTTTCTGATTCTGATTCTGATTGTGTATTAAGTCTCTTAACCTTCCCCCTTTGGGGAGGAGGGTAATTAGGGACAGGTGCAAGTGATCAGGGCAGGTGATCACACAGGCGGGAAACACATGAGGGCAGGAAGTGAAGTCACTGACACGAGAGACAAGGGTGATAATACCAAAATATAACAGGAAGGCCACAAAAGACAGAAAAACAAGGAGAACACAATTTGGACAAGGGACCGGGACATGACCTTATGAATCGTG
Source organism: Bovichtus variegatus (assembly GCA_943593645.1). Classification (NCBI taxonomy): domain Eukaryota; kingdom Metazoa; phylum Chordata; class Actinopteri; order Perciformes; family Bovichtidae; genus Bovichtus; species Bovichtus variegatus. The sequence goes on along the minus strand of CALSCE010010635.1, from coordinate 12,114,299 downwards.
TTTGGTTCTAACTGCACAGTCCAAAAGCCATATACAAAAAAGCAAGTGGTAATATTTTTATGAAATGTATCTTTTCCTTTTGTAATATAATCTGTAAATGTGTGAAGTTGTTACTAAAAGCTGAAGAAGTTTTTTTTCTTCTATACAGTGTTACAGCCAACAGGCTGTATGTTCTCAGTGTTGTATGTTCACCTCATCACTGACAGTATATCTACCCTGGGCTGTCCTCCACTCTTCACCAGATTGTTCACCGTCGACAGTGGTACAAGTCCTGGGCGCTAGTAGTTTACCTCTGTGTTAAATTCTAGTTAACTACGGCAATTGCCAAGTTCATGCCTAACCAATTTGTCTCTCCCACTACAGTGCTCCTGCCTCGCTATTCCCCTGCTTGCCTGCCTCTCCAGTCACTCCTGCCCGCTTCAGCCATCCCTGCCACATTGTGCTCCACCCTGCTCCCAGGAAATAAACCGGTTTTGTCTCAACGCAAACTATCTGCATCCTGTGTCTGTGTCCTGCTCTTGGGTCCACCTGCAACTAAAGCTGAGTCCTAACATACAGCCGTTTGCAAAACATTGTCCACATTTTAAGCAACCGTTACTTTTATTTCTTCCATGATGTGAATAGCATTACCGGAATTTCGTAAAGTATCTTATTCATCCACTCATTCAGTGTTTGCATTTCTTTTTGAGCGAGCTACTTTCTTTTTACAAACTTGCAGTTTACCAGTGTTGAGTCATTGTGGTAATTAAGATTTGAACAGCCAAAGTACAAGTTGTCAAAATGTTCACATCTTTACTTATTTAGTGACTGGTTTTAAGAATAACTTTGAACACTTTTCTGAAAGTGATCTTTATCCTTTACTCAAACAACAATTTTATAGTGAAGTTTTATAACACAGACACTGTTTTAAAAATGTTTATTTCTCCTTTTATTGTCCAGAAAATGGCTTACAACATTAAATCTGCAAGGAGTAGATTACGTTATAAAAAAACATGGGAATTCCTGGTTTTGGCCAATACCACGGATAAGAAGACCCTAAGTGAACTTCATATCGGAGGCCATATACAGTACTGCTTTTTGAGTGTTATTTAGTTTTTTGCACTTCTATTTTGCAGTTTTTCAGTCTGGAGAAGTCATGTGACCAGGTGTACTAACTGCATTATGACATCACTCGGCCTTCTAGCATTTATTAGAATGTTAGAATGTTGGAATTAAAAGCTTTGTGTGGAAAACCAGTTACTACCAGATCCTCAACAGTGACACATCTCCTGACGTGAACATAGTGACAACTACTTAAACTACAACACAACTACTGCAAAAACTTCAGTACTACAACCTCAATACAGCAGTACTACTGTATAATACTCCGGTACCGCAAAACAAATGCGAAAAATCCAAATGTATCTTCTCGTTTTCTTGAACAACTTTTGATAGGAAGGTCGTAGAGACTTGGAAGCGAGCTCCATCTGCCATATTGTTGTCATTCCGCATCGAACGGTACCATCCGCGACTCTCTCCGACGTTGGGAAGTGGGTTAATCAGTGTCAGGCTTAGGGGATACGGAGCACTTTGGGGAGACACTTTTTTGAATAGCTGGGTCTAGGGAGGAGTTAGAGAGATGAGACTTCCTCCGGGGGGTTTTGCAACACGCCGGACACGCTGGTCTTGGTCCTGTGCGGCTCCGATGTCGGGAAGGTGGTGAAAGTGCAAAAAATCTAAACGTATCTTCTTGTTTTTCTTGAACAGCTTTTGATAGGAACGTCGTAGAGACTGTCGTGTGTCGGTGTTTACCTGGCAGAGGGTCTAATGACTATTGAGTTGCATTGTGGGAAATGTAGGATCCAGTTTTACCCATATTAGTGAGCATTATTTTCACAATATAAAAAAAAAAAAAAATACATTCCCTGTATGACTGGGCTCTCTGCTCATCTACTGAATTCCCTTTCTGTTCTTCTTCCCTGTTTATGGTTTTCCAGTTTTAACCTCAGCACAAGATATTTGCTGTTTTCCTTGATAGCAGTTGCTTTTTGGTGGGAATATTCTGAAATAAAAGCTGTCTAGATATGAACAAATAATGCCAGATTAAGACAGTAGCAACCAAAACCTGTGTTAAACTTTAATTTCTGTTTCATTTGAATTGTTATACAGATTGACTGTACCTTTTCAGTCACACTGATTGATTTACCAGTCTTTACCGATTACCACCTTTTAGATTATTAGAAGCGTCTAGTTGTCTAGTAGTTTCTGAGCTGTTGGACTTGAATAGCATTGAATGAGCCTTAAAGGATTGCCAAAACTAATTTATAAAAATACATTGAAAACAAAGCATAGACATTAGAAAAAAATTCTACAAATTGGGGCTTTGAAGGTATGGAAATTATACTGTAAAGTGAAAACATGAACAAAAACTCAAACCACACTTGTAGTGTCCTTTAGGGCTTCCGAACATACAGTATACTCTAATGCCTGTTTGAATATCAAAGGAAAAGGGGAATTTGTCCATTTAAGTAATTGTCCGTTTGCGGCAGGCATCTTGTATGCTGCATGCCACATGGTCACTAGAGGAACTCTCAGGGTCTCCATATCTTTAGGTATTCCCCTCCTCTCGCCTCTCGGACTCTCATGACGGAGGGCTTGAAGTTTGATTCTGTGACTCAGTGTCCCAGTTCTTCCCACTGTTCCTCTTCCTGTTCCTCTCCGCCATCACCAAAGCTGCCACCACGGTGACCAGCACTGTGATGGTGATGACGAGTACGGTGGCGGTCTCTGCGACGCAGAGCTGGCTGTCTACCCAGGCCAGCGATGCACCGGCCAGCTGCGGCGGCTCCTGGCACGTCACGTTGCGGTAGTCGTCAATATGGAGGTGGCGAACGTACAGGATCTTATTGAAGACACGATGCAGGTCGCAGTCGCAACTCCACGGGTTGCCTGGTGGAGCAACAACAAATGATGGAATGATATTTTTCATTGATCTCTACATTTGCCAATGTAGAGATCAATGAAAAATATCATACAGGCGCAGAGTCCAAGGCCCCTTGAAGATTTTGACCAGACACACAAAAGAGCAAATTGTTTTAATTGTTTGAAATTTACACATTTTGCTTTTAAAATCAACCGAACAATTTTTTGCGTCATGTTTATCTAAAGCATTTCAAATTAGTTTGAAATCCTTCTACACACCGGGAGTTGGTCTGTTTGTTGCTCGGTTTGTCTGTCAGCAGGATTACGGAGAAACTTCTGGCCCAATCTTTTATAAAACTTGGTGGAGAGGTATTTCATGGGCCAAGGACGAACTTGGAGCAGATCCAAATTAAGTGCTATTCTAGTTTTTTATGTATTGCATGATCATGTATTATGTTGCATGCTGCAATGTAACACTCTCAAATAGGCTTTCATGAAAAGCACTTTTGTTATTTAAGTACATTTTTCTGTTTGTTTATTTTTATTTAAAGCAACAATGTGAATCTGAAAAATATGAAAGATGTTGTGATTACATAAAGATTGTAGATCTGTGGTCTATTTTGAAAAAAATCCTTCATTATTACTACATACCAAATCATTTCATTTTTACAACAGTTTGTTGTAATATCACAAAACGTTCATGTTATTGCACAAAATGAGCTTATCTTGTTAAAACACGAAAGGTTTCTCATTACAGATTTGTCTCATTAAAACAAGGCTGGCTACTTCATTATGTTTGCAACTTACACTTGACATAAATACATTTTATTACTATATAGAGGGATACAGTACGTCGTCAGTAATGGTGGTCAGGTCGGAGTGAGGGTGGAATTCTGGGCTTTTATACTGATTAGAGAGAGGTCATGAGCTGAATGTGCATTTAGTGCACCATCATTCCAAATGCCATCTGGCCTCATGCATATTGCTCTCGCTGGCGGGAGGGGGGGAGATGTTCATTCTTGTCTGATAATATCTGCCATCTGTTAGCCAACACTACACGTACCACAAAACAATATGCAAGCAGCTTGCAGCCAAACTACGAAAGAACAATCTGCCCAGGTGGCAGATTGTTCTTTCGTAGGTTGGCTGCAAGCTGCTACATCAACGTGTTATGTGATTGATCAGTGTCTCTTTAGGCTTTAACGAGAACCTTTTCCCGTTCGAACAACATGTGTAAACTTGTAGCTATTACAACAACATATCATGTTGTGACACGGTTCTTGTTTTAATGAAATATGTGATTCACAGTTTCATCAAATATCAAGATGAAGTGATATGTGAAAGAAAAGTTTTATTTGGGTCTTTAATAATGACAAGAAAGTATGTCATAATTATATGAAATCTATATTCTTTCGTTGAGAAATTGAGCGATGGTGGCAGTACTACGCTGCCATAATTACCTCCGCTAAGGTTATGTTTGCAGTTCAGTTTGTTTGCTGGTTTGATAGTCTGTTTGTCGGCAGGACTACGGGGAAACTCCTGACCCGATTTTCGTGAATTTTGGTGGAAGGGCCAAAAAAGAACCCGTTCAATTTTGGAGCGGATCCCAAAAAACAGGCCGGCTACACAAATTAGACACAAGCTTTGGGCATGGCCTTGGCGGAGGCTCTCCGAGTGCCCTTCTACTTGTTACAGTTTATTTTATCGTATTATATTTTTTACTGCTTTGTCAACTTCCTATGCAATAGAGTGAATATGCCTCGGTCAACAGCAGAGGTAACAGTAGTATAGATATTGAAAACCTGACAGCTGGATGTGTGTAGCTGTTGTATGGAGGCTGATGACTGTCTTGAACTTGAGGTGATGCAGGTTGTTTCCCTCCAGAGCGAGGACTGCCAGGCTGTAGAGAGGGGCCAGGGCATCATTCTCTATCTGAGAGATGTTGTTGTTACTCAGCTGGAGCACCTAGACAGACAAACAGACAGACAGGTAATCAGACAGACAGGCATACGGAAAACTTGGTATACAAGCAGCCACAACAGTCATTTATGCACCTCTAATGCAGGCAGCATATCCAGGCTCCCCTGCTGCACCACAGTCAGTCTGTTGTTGTGCAGATAGAGCTGTCTGAGCCTGGAGAGGCCCCTGAACACGCCGGAGCCAACCAACTCCAGCTGGTTATAACTAAGGTCCAGCTTCTCCATGTTGTCCAGATACTCCAAGCTGACAGATGGAGGGTGAGACACAGAGACAAGACAGGAAGCTCAATTCACATGTGCTGAATACTGTAGCTTCACCTGCACCTTAATGCTGAGAGGTTTGTGTGGCCACTCGGCCCTGAAACACCCTGGTAAACTGGTGTGGGATGAGGGGTTGGACAAAAAGTGTTGATATGGCCAACTCGGTAGCAAACAGTGGCTTATTTTGTCGTGTTTCTGTCCACCTGTCACTTTTTTTTTTTTAGCTGTGTTTTGGCCTCTTCCAACTCCTGAGAAAAGTATCCGGCTCTTTAGCTTCTAGATGTTTAACTTTTTTCACTAGCTGGTCTCTAATTTAGTCGTTTTGGTGCTGGACTTTACATTTGTTTTTTGAAGATAACTACGCTACTCCCAACTCGTCAAATACGGCAGCCTGGTTGGTGACCCTACGTGTCAAACTATCGCCGCCACGTTCCCCGTCTAGCATCAGTTTGGGATGTGCAGGGCTGCCTCTAGTGGCCATAGCAATTATAAGGGGCGTATAAAAGGAAATCAGGTGACTTCAATATTTTGAAATTTGAAAAAATAAATGCCAGGTGCAATGTGGTATGGAGCACAGACCCAGTCAACATCTCAATGCGCACCTTCTATTTTGGTTCATGTATGCGCAGCAGTGCAACGTGAAAAAGGGTTGGATGAAGGTGAATACAGTGTGGTGGTTGTTAAATATTCCCTCAGTCAGTCACACCACTGGTCTCGTAGCTCTGTAACAGCTAACAGTTAACAACTTTCCGTTTGCACTTTGAGGGGCCACTAGAAAGACGGGTACCTGTATCCAGATATATGATGTAAGTCGTTGTGCTCCAGTCGCAGCTCTCTGAGAGCAGATAGACTGGTTGAGAAGTCGACGGGTAGAGATGTTAACTGGTTCCAACTGAGATCCAGCTTCTCCAGGAAGGACAAAGAGAAAAACGCCTGTGAAGATGATGAAAGAAAGACAGAGACAAGCATACATTTAACTATTGCCCCTTCTTTTTTTTTTCTCCTTGCAAACATAATCCTTCCATATTCCCATTCCCCCTTCCTCCCACAGTGACACAGATGATTCTTTTTTAGCATTCCTACCTTCCTCTTTCCCGCTTCTTTCACTTCTTCCTTCCCTCTTTAATCATTTATAATTGCATTTCCTCCTCCTCTATCCTCACTCTTTTCTTTCATCTGTCCCCCTTTACTTTCCATTCCTTCACTTCAACTGCTTTCAATGCTCACAGTTCAACTGGCATTTCAACTGCTTCCAGAGTGTACACTGACACTTCACCAGACTTTTCCTCTCCAACTGAAAGTAACTACCACTATTTTCGTATATTATACTCCAACTAACATATCAACTGCTGTCAACGCTTGCATATCATTAGACAATCCACTTTTTTCAGTGCACAGCGCTTCCACTTCAACTGACATTTCCAGTGTATTCATCTTATTTCCCTCATTCCATTTCAACTGCTTTCAGCGTTTAAACATCAACTAACATTCCAACTCATCTCTTTGTCTTCAGATGACAGTTCGGCTGCTTTTCATTTTGTTTTTAAATGTGAGTTCAACACTTCAACAATGCAACTGTTTTTCTGTGCTCAACACTTTCACTTCAACTGACATTACCAATGCTTGTAACCCCTTATGCTTAACACCCTGGTCTCACTCCCAGGGTGCCAAATATTTATGCTTGGGCAGTGGCCATTTGCGTCTTGATACTGACATACAAGGCACCCTTTAGCGTCTTGGCTTTCAAGTAACTCCTATGTTAACCCATCCGCATAATTATTATACGCTCAGAGCAGCGATGGAAAAAGTCATTATGACATTATGTCACATGACGTTACGTCCGTAGCTTAATTTATTTAATAAATGTAGCTATTTGAACACAAACCATGATGTTTTTTCCTAACAAAGTAGTTTTGTTGCCTAAACCTAGACACAACCGTTTCACAACGTTAACCATGCGCTAACCTTCTGCGTGGCATTTCAACTGCTTTCATAGTTTACACCTAAACTTATAAGTCAAATGATTTTCAATGCTTATAAGTTAACTAACATTTCAACTATTTTTATCTCTTACTCTTCAGTTCAGCTGCCTTTCAATTTTTATTTCAACTGCTTTAAGTAATTACACTTCAACTGCCACTTCCAATCCTTTCAGTAATTCAATTGACACATTAACTTCTTAATTGCTTCAACTGCAACTCTCATACAACATATTCCAAGCATTCTTTCAAAAGTTTCAAACATTTCTAGTACAATTTTCAGGAATTTCCCTCTGGAAATGTTGCTTTTAAAGTTCCTTCCTCCCTTACCTGTGGTTGGATTTCTTGTATCTGGCTGTTGGTCAGCACCAGCACCCGCAGGGACCACAGTCCAGTGAAGGCTCTGGTGCCAATCTCGCTCAGATTGTTTCCTCCCAGCTCCAGCAGCCATGTGCCGTGTGGGAGGCCCCTGGGAACATGCTCAAACCCACGGCTGCGGCAGTCCACCAGGTCAGAGTGCTCGTAACAAACGCAGTGGTGTGGGCACAACTGTGAGCACTCGACGGATGGAAAAGGGGATGGCGGGGGGAAAAAAGCAAGAAGGAAGAAGAGAAGGGCCGGGAAAAGCACACACATATTTCCCCGGGCAGCAGTAGAGCAGGGAGGGCAGATTGTTCAGAGGACTAGTGTGGAAAGTTGAATGAAGGTTTGTAGTTTAATTCTACTGTCAAAGCTTTGCCAAACCTCACAGTCAGCCTGGAAACACAAAAAGCAAGCAAAGCGCAGAGTTTTTTAGTTCACATTCAAGTGGTGGAGACATGTACCTTCAAATCTGGTGACCCGGTGACAATCCCCAACTTCTGGAAAGGGGATAATAATTTAAATAAAAACTATCTTTTCTTATTTTAATATTATTTAACATGAGAAACCTTAACCAAACTATTAAATATGCCGAAACAAAATATTTGACACCAAAACCATTTTTCTTCACCGCTTTACCTAAAATAGCCCAAGAATAGCACATAATCAAATCAAATCAAATGCTAGCATTTAAAAAAGAAATGTCATCATTACATAACTGACATATTTTAAATCTTTCTTGTTATTGTTACAGTCCTTTTAACGCAGGTTTTTCATCCGATTATCCTCCATTTCCCATCCAAATGTATACATAATCACAGCCATTAAGAGCAGGGCAACAGAAAGGATTACATTCAGTGAGTCTGTCTGAAATACATACACGGACGGACATAAGCAATACTGGTATTCAGCATTTATTTTTTTTTTACTGGAAAGCAGCTACATAATGACCTGTCTGTTTTTCCTCATAATTTGTTCACTATCAATACTAATACATCTTTTTTTATAATGTTCAGTATTGTCAAGAAATATTACATGATTTAATTTTTTTATATACATTTTCATAAAAAGTGGAGGAAAGCAAAACAGTCTTTGACAACTATTGAGTGTCGCTTTACATTTTAAAGACAAAAATACTCCAATGTAAATCACAGAAAAATACAGAGTAAAAATTAACATCCAAATGGCACGGATGTCATCTTCGAGGTCTAAGCCTGCCCCTTCCCAACTCACCTCCTCTGCTGATGGAGAACCCAGACATCCCCTTACTGGTTCCCCAGCTTCTATATGCCTTCTTACTTCACTGGATGACAGTTAGAAACAAAGATGACGAACAGAGAGAAACAAAGACGGAGTGATGATGCTGATGGCGGTTCTTGGTGGAGTGCATTCAGCTGTGTCAGTAATCCTCTAATCCTGTCCAATCACCAAATGTCTCCTGTCATCCACTAAACTCTGGCAGCTCGTCGGATGTTTTCATCATGTCTCTGTACCCCTCCCTCTCGTTCCCTGTTAATACCACAAGGCAGCCTTGGCATCCCTCCATCCGTCTGTTTCACTGACTTGTATATTATATAAAGACTATTAACATCTTGAGAAGAGTAGTGAGTGTGACATTTTTCAGAGGGTGAGACAGGCAGGCAGGGAGCCAGATGGAAGAAATAAACAAAAACAGCTTTTAGCTCCAGTGTTGGTATTTAATGAAGCACATTTACTCAAGTACTGTACTTTACTTGAGTATTTCAATTTTTTTGCCACTTCATATTTCTACTCCACTACATCTCAGAGGGAAATATTGTACTTTTTACTGCACTACATTTATTTGACCCTTGTAGTTACTAGCTACTTTTTACATAAACAACATGGTGTGTTTATATGATATATATACCACTAATCTACTCAGTAATACACAAAGTACAAAAAATGTGCTCCACATTGACAAATTGCAACATTAAAAAAACACTTGTATGTATTTGTTAGTGATTAAAACAGAATACTATAATTTAATAACTCTTTTAAAAGAGCCATTATGCATAATGAGTAATTTTACTTTTGATACTATAAGTACATTTTGCTGATAATACATCTGTACTTTTACATAGGTAACATTTTGATCTCAGGACTTTTACTTGTAATGGATTATTTTTAGATTGTGGTATTACTACTTTTACTTAAAGAAAGGATTTAAATACTTTTTCAACAACTGTTTATTTCCATTCAGATCATCATATTTACTTAGACATACTCGACCTTTTATTACAAATCTTTTTATTATGCTTTTTTTTTTATTTTTTTTATAGTATAGCTGAAGAGTGACAGTAGAGGTTGGAGAGAGAGGGGTTGGATTTGAACCCAGGCCACCTGACCACCCAGGTAAGGACTCTTATTACATGGGGTCCCTGCTGGTGAGTGCCGTGTGCCTAGAATTTTTTTAAGAAGTTGGGAGTTGCCTAACTCACTCAGATCGATTGCTTTTTTCCATGACTTCAAGACTTCATTGCTTGTTTCTTTCAAACCTACTTTTTCTTGTTTTTGATTGTATTTACCTTCATATTCATTTTATTAGAAGACTACTTTGACATAATGTCATTTTATTATTATGTTCATATTTTTACGTTATGTTGGTTTGGATAGATGTATAGATAGATCTGTGTTGAGCCAATTTACCTACACAAATTCACATGTGAGCATCAACGCTCGTCTCATACATGTAGAACCAGGCGCAGCAGACACCTTGCCCTACTTTTCCCACAACTCCAAAGTCCCTGAATGCACCAGTTTAGTGTATATCCACTGGTTTGTCTCTTGAAATGTGGGGAATATGCATCACTGAAGCACATTTCCTCACCCAGCTCTCTAAACGCTCATACCATGTCAGTGTAAATTGTGTAACGTATTTAGTGTAACCCTAAAATCCCAATATGAACCAGGCTACTCTTATTTCCACACATTTCACGATCGTATCCATTTTGCATCTCACAAAAGCGGCTGAAAATGACGTGCAACGTTGCTGAGAAAAACGTCAGAGTGCGGAAGTGGTGGTTGTGTGTGTGTGCAGTGCGCTGTGCATGGCCAATAGCCAATAACAGAAGATATCTGGCAAATGAGCAGTTTCTCTGTTGTTTTTAAATGACCATATGATGTTGACGAAGCCCGAAGAGACGCCAGGAAGCGTCAGCGGCGCAGTGCTAGCTCCAAGCTAACGCTAACAGCTAGCAGAGGAAGGTACGTTCCCGTTATGTCTGTCGAAGTTTGACCCCATGGCTGCATAAATAAGCCATAACAACCCCGTCTGCCTTGGTTATTAATATCATTTCACTTAAACTAACGTCTCTTTGCAACCAGCGGTGCACTTTGTTCTTGTAGTTTTTTTGTTTTGTGTTTTACCTGTGACGTTAACAGTTATTTAGGTTTCACTCGAGAACTACTTCTGTCTACTAACTGTAGTTCTTCTAAACTTTGTATGTCATTATTACATTACAGTTCATTTAGCTGACGCTTTTGTCCAAAGCGATTTACAATAAGTGCAAACAATCATGAGGATACGACTCTAAACAGCGAGAATCTTGCAGGTACATCAGCTTCAAATAGGTGAAATCATACAAGTGTAGAACAATAGCTTCAAATAAGCCAAACCAAAGTAAGAGCAACATACAAAGAGCTGAATTTATTTTTATTATATCGAGGTGCTTAATCTGAACCTTCACGGGTAACGATATCTCACAGGCTTTATTAACACGACATTCCCGTGTTAGAATTGCTCATAACGTTTTGATGAAGAAGGCACCTGCTTGGTTCAAAGCTGACATGGAGTTGCGTAAAGTTTGAGTGAACTTTCACCCTCATGCATGAGCCATAGGAGCACTGCACTCTTCCAAGGAGGATATTAGAATAATAACTGTATGATCTCTTCATAACTTTGCACAACACGATCCGTAGAATTCTAGACAACAATTGTTGAAGATTTGTAATTTGTTAAATTTCTTTTAACATTTTGCCTTTTTCCAGACCTACTACCTGCTTCTGGCTGGGGGTCAGTGCACACTGGTATGTTGGATTTTTTTGAGGTTGTTGCATTTTAGTGATCTCAGTGACACATGAGAGACACAACTGTATGCCATTCCTCCAGGTATGGCAGGGTATTTCTCCATTTGTCCACTTGTGCTGCAAAGTGCTTTTGTACTGTGTTTTCTGCAGCAGCCATGGCTGAGGCCGGAGCCCACCTGACCTCCACCGCTGTGAATGAGCAGCCGTCCATCTTTGAGGTGCTGGCACAGGAGTCTCTGATGGAGGCGGTCAGACCGGCGCTGAGACACGCTGTCAAGGTGAGGGGGTTTCTTGGGGGGGACTTTAAAGCTAATCAGCGTGTCAGTTTTTGATATTGTTTTTTTCATTGTGTCTAGCACTTTTAACTGCAGCGTCCTATTTTCTTACGGAAAATGTATTTATTCCAATTCCATAGTTTCTGCACGCAGACGGTACAAACGATGTGGTCGTTATCTACTGGCAAAGGGCACAGCTCTATGTAACTTCATTAAACACCAATTCCAAGGGTGCTCATTTGAACACTTTAAAAACAAAAAAAAATTAGAAGTGTCTGCTGTCCGCATGCATGTCAACAGCTGCCAGCGTCTGTATTTGAGTATGAACAAAGTCTTTTGTAGCCTACTCAGGATGTAGGCTCACACTGTTCGTGATTTAAAAAATAAAGAAATAAAACTGACTGTATGATTCTATGATTTCTTCAGAATTGAATAAAATTTCTGCCTCATTAACTTTAGTGTAAAGTTTGAGCAGGTGCCACAGCATGTTGTGGGAAGACTTGTGTTTGATCTCCCTCTTCCTGCCCCCCCTCCTCTTTTATGCGGTAGGTTGAACACTGCAGAATCGTCGTCGCATAGAAATGAGACTGACGTCGTATTGTGATGAATTGTTCGGCCCTAAATTGTGCTGTCCAGATCAACTTCAACCTCTGTTCTAACTACCCCATTGTCATTGACCTTCTCAGGTTCTGGCAGAGTCCAACCCATCCCGTTTCGGCTTCCTGTGGCGATGCTATGATGAGCTGTACCTGCTGCTGGACCTCCTCCTCCAGAACCACTTCCTGTCTCGCTGCAGCGCCTCCTTCTCTGAGAACTTTTACAGCCTGAAGAGAGTTTCGGGAGGGCGAGGACTTCCCGTTCGCCTGGGGTTGCACAGGAAGTCACACTGGCGCTCTCTTCTTGTTCTGTGCTTGGCGCCGTACCTGCGGGCCAAGCTGGAGGCGACGCTGGCGCGGCAGCGGGACGAGGAGGACTTCTCTATCCGGCTGGCACAGACCAGGAGCCAGAGGCTGTACCGGGCGGCGGTGGCAGCGTACCCGTACGTCAGCTCGGCCTGGCAGGCCTGGGTCTTCTGCCAGCAGCTGCTCTTTGTCTTTGGAGTGGCCAGGACCCATAATCCCTTGCTGTGGCTGGCCAGGGTCAGACTGGCACGACTTAACGTTCAGGATATCAGAGACATGGAGCTGAAGGGCAGCAAAACGGGCAACCCAGCTGAGGGGAGGTGTGTGTGTGTGTTTGTGCGTGTGTGAGAGAGAGAGAAATAGGTGTCCCCAATGACGGAAAGATAATTTATTCCACCACCCACAATGCATTGTTCTTGTGTTTGCAGCCTGGTGCAAAGAGCGTGGTGGTTGATGTCACAAGGTGCGCAGGGCGTGGCCGTGTCCCTCTCCAGCTCCCTGTCGCTGGGCGTCTTTTTCCTGCAGTTCCTGGAGTGGTGGTACTCCTCAGACAACCAGAGCGCTGTGAAAAGCCTCACCTCCCTGCCCGCTCCTCCACCTCCCCTCCACCTGCGGCAGGAGCAGAGCGCACATGACCCTCCAGCCAATCGTGGCAAAGAAACGGAGCCCGGCTCGGCCTACAGGAGCTGCCCGCTGTGCCGGAGGCTCCGCATAAACGCCACGGTGCTGTCCACCTCCGGCTTCGTCTTCTGTTACCGCTGCATCTACATGTATGTGAAATCCAACCGCCGCTGCCCGGTCACCGGCTACCCCACGGAGCCGCAACACCTCATCAAAATCTACTCACCCGAGAGCTAGACGATATCAGCTGACCACATATACAAGTTTACTCTCTGACACAAACTCTTCCAGAAAGAAAGGAAGTGGCCTTGTTTAAAAAATAAATAAATAAAAAAAGAAGTCATTAGTAGGTGATGAGTGGGCCAGTTTCCCTCTGCAGCTGGACGTTTAGGAGCTTTTTTTATAAAAAAATGTAAAACTGTAATCATTGGGATAAGCACATTGATGTTTATCTTTTTGTATGAAATAGTGTCTAATACATTTATGCTGGAATTCTTTCTCTGCTCGCGTCATATTTAAAATATATATATATATATATATATGAATTAATTCTAAAATTGCTTCCTCAGTGGTATTAAAAATATTTTTTTTGTAACTGTACAGTTGTCTCTGTTCAGTGTCCTAAACTCTACTCTATGTATGGAGAGATGGTGGCTACCAAATGTTAGCAGCTAAGCTAGCCAGTGGCAGGGTGGTGATGTGTGTGACAAACTAACCTGGTGCAGATTATACATTTTTATTAAAAGGCTGATTCCAGTATTTGACTGAGGATATTCAACTTTGACTGATTTTACTTATAAAATAAATAAATAATTGCAACTAATGATTATTTTAGTTATTGATTGCTGAGTCAATTATTTTCTGAATTATTCTTTTAAAAATAAAATAATAAATGATCAGTTTGCTGCAGTTTGACCTGCAGTCTAAAGCCAAAAGAAAAGCATCAAATATTCTGTTTAAGAAGCTGGACCCAGGAGTGGGTGTTAAAGCGGTGGTCAAACGGTGTCACGTTTCTTGAGATTTATTCCCTCTTGTGCCAGGGAAAACTAGGAAATCTTCATTCTTCACAAAAAACAAAAACTGAACTTTAAAAAAAAAAAATCATTCAGCCCTTCATTCATATGATTGAATTGGCACAATTCAATCTTTCAAATGTAGGAAACAACCTTTTAATATAACCTTTCACATTAAAAGCCTTTTTGGCGGCTTAACAACTACCTACTCAATGAGAAGATCTTTTTCTGTACTTCCATAGCCCAACAAAAACATTTTGTGAAACATAAATTAAATGTAAAAAGCCATTACAAAGCCAATAAACTAAATAAATACAAACATAAACATACAGAATACAACATTCTTGTTGGCTGGAACATGGTGCTGAACATGGGCCTCTTTATGAAAAGCAGCAGGCCTATCCGTCAGTTGCGTGTCAAGTATTGCTCTTGCACGTTTATTTTCTTTACATCAACATCAACATCCCGGTAGCAGACCTTTTTATCTGGGATCGAGAGCGGTTACAATGCAGGGCTCTCAGCGACGGGATGACGCATGCTGGTTTTCGCGGTTGTCCATCCAATTGTCCCCATGGACACAGATTAGATGATGGAGGGTCAAAGGGCAAGGTCACTGTGACCTCACATCCGTACCGTCCTCGTGAATGCGATATCTTGGGAAACGCACTGATGGAATTTCTTCTGACTTGGGACAAACGTCCGCTTAGACTCAACACTCGAGAACTAAATATGTGATTGTCCAAACGGTTACCTTCCACAAGGCCTTCCTCAGCAATGCAGTTTGAGGAAGAATTAATACAGAATTAATGTTATCGATATTCCTAAGTAGGGTAGGAAGTGCAAGTGCATGCTCCTTTCCCTGTGCTGTCAAAATACTGCGATCGTAGTCCATTGAGACTTAAGTCCACCGAGGTTCTGAGCAGCTGACGGCATTAAAACTACAGAGCCATCACAAATGTACATAAGTGGACATAAGACATACGTCTGCACATTTTTTGGCTGACGCAGTCGGTGATGAAGCTGTGGCAACAGGGACATGGGGGCATCCTTTGCTTGGATTTCTCATTGTGGGTCTGTAGATGTAAAAAGACGTTACTCTACCAGTGGCTATGTCCTCTTTTCTGTGGTAGTTCCCGCCACAGTAGCGGAGGCAAGCATTTGCCTTAAAGCTTATTTGAGGTAAGCTTCTCACAAATGTCCAGTCCAAAACTGTTGGGTGTCAATTTAAATCCTGCAGCTGACCTGGACACTGTTTTCTTTGACAGAAATAGGATAATGACACAAAACTGATGAGGCAAAGCACAAATTGTCGCCTCAGCATTGTACTGCGAACCTTAAAGTCGTAATTTGACATTTTTGGGAAACATGTTTATTCTTTTTCCCTTCCTTTTGAGTTAAATGAGCAGATTGATACCACTACAGCAGAGCTGGCATACAGCGTGGCTCCGTCCAAAAGGAGCTTCAGAGGTGCCGGGAGGCGGACATCGATCCGTCTGCACAGGTTCTACGAGTGTTGAAATGCAACAGACAGTCGGTGAATTGCTTTATTGAGTTTCCAGACAAGTTTAACAACAGGCCCACTTAAAAAAAAAAAAAAAAAAACACACACAAAGAAACAGATAATCAGGATCAACGTTACACAACATTACAGTGAGAGTAATAAAAAAAAAAGAAGAGGGGGCTTCTTTAAAATGTCCACAAACCCCTGAAATGAAATTGAGTGTGAAGAATCACAAGAAGTCACCTTCCTCCCTTTGTAAGCTCCTGCGACACGATTCATCAACAGGAAAATCAGGACAAGAAGGATAAAAAAAAAAAAAAAAAAAAAACGGGCTGAAACTTCGAAAAAAGGGACAAGTATCATCATCAATAATAGTCACAGTAATAGATTGCTCGAATAGCGTGTATTGCACATGTGTACACATATATATGCACTTTATATACATGTGAGTCAGCAAGAACTAGACACATGTTGTATTGTCGCAACAGGAAAGAATTTGGATTAAAAACGACAGCACGGACAGAGAATAGTCAGGAATGTGCTTGTGATCAGTTCCAACAGAACGGCGTTTCCCAACGTTTCAGTCACGAGCTGGACGAGAGAAAGGTAACAGAGAGCGTCTCCCCTCAAAAAAGAGACGGAGGTAAAAGAGAGGGAGAGAGAAGGGAACAGTCGCACTGATGCTGAACCCCCTCTGTCCAAAAATACCCCCCTCCCACACACACACTCCCACACCCCATCATAGCAGGACACTACATTTACACCACAGTATCAAACATATCAAGAAAGAAATATACAGCATTAACTCATGTAGCAAAATAGTCTGTTGTGTTTTGTGAAAGTGTTCGTTTCTCCTTAGTGTCTGTGTGTGTGTGGGTGGTAGCAACAGTAACGCTGTGTGGCCTCTGGACTGGGGAGGAGACTCGTCAACCCACCATCAGACTCTTGTCAGCACGACAAATATTGTGGTGCAGGCGGTTCTTTAACAAACTCCAGCGTGTGTCTGTACAAACGGAGCTTCAGTCTGTGCTTATGTGTGCCCTCTGGCAGCAGTGCAAGAACAAGCACAGACGCCCCGCCCGCCCCCCCCCCCCCGCCGCCCACCACCCGCCC
>CALSCE010010635.1:12065639-12075860 GCA_943593645.1 Bovichtus variegatus | reverse complement strand
CACACACACACACACACACACACACACACACACACACACACACACACCCACACACACCTTCTGTCTGCATCCGTCTCTCCTACCTGTCTTGCGGAGCGGGAAGTCGTCTTTGCCCTCGTAGTTGCCCAGCAGCGGGGGGAGTTTGTAGGAGGGAGGAGTTCCTGGGGTGTTACTCTGCGGAGGAGAGCCCTGCTCCAGGGAGATGTGCTGGGCTCCCCTGCGCGCGCATGCACGCACGCACACACACACACACGCACACGCACACACACACACAGAAGGAGAAAGCAAGTTGTCAAAAACAGTTTCAGAATATTAAGTGAAGTGTTTCTGTAAAGTGGTTTTCTGACGACCTGCTAGTCTAAGTCCTTTTCTACATTTCCTAGGATGCCCTTTCCTCTTATTTCCTGTAACCGTGGAAATAGTGTCTCTGGGCCTCTTTTTCGATTGATATATTATCGCTGAACATTGGTGCAAAAAAAGGATTTAGGAAGGAGCTTTGCAAGGGCTGACATCCAAACCTGACATTTTCTTGTGATGTTTTGAGATCAGTGAAACATTTGCAGTGTCTGTTGGGACTGTTGAAATGAAGTGGACATGACACCATGTCATCTAAAGCCCCAACATTCGTCTGTTAAAGGGATAACATAAGTGTCTGATGTGTAAATGTGTGATAAAAGTTACTCAGGGGGCTTATGATTGATCAGTTATCCACAAAAAAAAAAAAAGAAAAAAGGGCAACACACCAAAAATCTGAAATGGTGCCAGAATTCAGGACATCGGCATCTGACATTATACCTATTGAAATATAATTTTGACAAAAACAAACATTTTTTATTCCAACCAACTTTGCGTAGGCTGCAGAGGACAGCACATTACGTTTCCTCCGAAATGGATGTCCACACAACCCTTATTCTTTATTTTGTGGGGGGACAATTCAGTCAGAACCGACAATTTCAGAAGTCATAAATCAAACTTTGATGTTTCTGTGCCTCACAACACACACACACAACCAGGGTCCTCAGTGAGGACG
The DNA here is from genome assembly GCA_943593645.1 of Bovichtus variegatus. Lineage (NCBI taxonomy): Eukaryota > Metazoa > Chordata > Actinopteri > Perciformes > Bovichtidae > Bovichtus > Bovichtus variegatus. The sequence continues at coordinate 12,074,830 of CALSCE010010635.1, read as the reverse complement.
GACAATGTCACCTGCACAATGAAGGATATCTCAACCTAAAAGATAACAGTTAATATTTAATATACGTATCTAGCTATTTAAAAATATATATATATATATATATATATATATATATTTCAAATAAAAGCAGGGCTTTAATATTTGAGAGATGGTTTTTATATTGTTATGGTGCATATTTCCAAAGAATCTGTGACATCACAGAAAGGGGGGTTTCCACACCGCCGCTGCGTGTGCCCGTGCAAGACTTTTATAGGCTGTTAAAACGACGTGGCATCGGACAGGCGGAGTCAAATGACCTTCTACTTCAATTCACATATAGGCTACGTTTATTTCTGAAGCGACATGAGGACATACTGTATTTGTAAATGTTAATATGAGTTTTACTTACTGCTGTCATCGCATCCTTGCATATATATATGTGTACATAGAGAGACTTTGGAAAGTTATTCAACAAATCATGTCCATTTCAAATTATACCACCGTGTCAGATTTTAAACCGCTGCTGTTGATGACTGCAACAGGTCGTCATCATCTAATTTCTAGTGTGATAAAAACGGCGACATCCCACGCTCTCCTGCTTGCTAAAGGCAGTGTAGGACACAGGGACAAGTCCAAGTCCTAATCTGAGGTAGGAGTTTCTAGTCCTGAGCTAACCACTTACCAGCACTTTGGGGAGAAGGAATGGTTCAGTCCACCGATGCCAGGCTCTTTCTTATTGAGGAGGAACTCCTGCAGCTTCAGCTTCACCTCTGTACTGGCAATGGCACCTTCCAGAACACGTAAAAGAGTGAGGAAGGCAATCAGGACACGTCACTGTCTTTTATACTGAGCCCATGTGTGCATGGCATGGTAGTGGTGGCTGTAGTAGCATTGTAACCTACTCTCTTTGCCCTTCTCCTTGTTCCTCAGCAGCAGCAGTTGTTGCTCAAGTCGATGTTTCTCCTGCTCTTCATGCCGCTGCTGCTCCAGTTTCCTCTTCTGCTCCAACTCCTGCTGCCGCTTTGCTGCCAACAGCTCCTGTTGTTGCTTGCACACACACACATACACGCAGACACACACACACACTCATTTTACTGAGATGTATCGGTAAAACGGCATGGGAGGTTTCTGTCTGTTGGATTAGCCAGCTTGTAGCCAGGTTGATGAGTGAATATCTGACCTGACTACCTACCTTTAGGTGTTCCTGCAGCTGGACCTCATGTTGTCTCGTGAGCACTTCATGCTTTTTCTGGAACTCTGCGAACAGCAGTTGTTTCTGGAGTTCCTGCTGCTGTTTGAGTAGCACGAGTTCCTGCTGGAGCTGCTGCTCTCTCATGGCTGTGTCCACCCCCGCCGCTCCCCCAGACAGAGACCCCACCCTGGGCTCTGTCCGCAGATCCACTGGGCCTCCTCCTCCTCCTCCTCCTCCGGGGCCTTCTCCTGGAACCCCACCTGGAAGAGAAGCAATGTCCAAGAGGTCGACTTTACTCATCCTGATTACATTGCTGATCGTGTTGTTCTGTTTTTGTTTTTTTCCCGTCCACTTTTAACCCTTGAGTCAAAAAATGCTATAAAATTATATATTAATATTATTTTCAACTTTCACTGAGTTAAATCTTTCAATCGACTTCAGTTCTGATCATAACTACCAAATATTAAGTCTTTTTTTTTTATTTCTTGGAATTTTAAGCCTTTAGACAAAATTTTGTTTACATAATGTCACTGTTGTTTTTTTATGGGGGGGAGCATTCAATTTTAATTAGCAACTACATGATTTTCTTGCATTGCCTCAAACACATAATAAAGTTGTGTAAACCAGGGGGAAAAGCATGCATTTGCTCCAAAGGGCAAACATGAGAAAATGGCTCACTCAGGTGGAAAATAGTAAAAATTAAAAAAAAAAAAAAAAAAAAAAAAATGTGAAGCCAGGGCTCTAGATGCAAGGCCATGGTTTTATGCTGTAATGGACGTTAGATCAAAAGTTAGTTTATAGGAGTTGAGGTTGAACTTAAAAAATAAATAAACTCTTAGACAGTCTACTTATCCACTTTTAGGAAGCAATCGACCGACTAAATCAAACCCCCATGTCTCGAAAGGGGGTTTGATTTAGTGGGTCCCCTCCTCCTCCTCAAGTACTCTTCAAGGACTCCCTGCTCACCACCTTCTCCAACTCCTCCTCTCTGCTCACTTGGTGTTCCTGCTGGGCTCTGCATGCCTGATGGGAGGCTGCTCTTCACCTCCACTACTGCAGGACAGACAAATACGTAGAGAGAGAGAGAGAGAGAGAGAGAGAGAGAGAGAGCGTCGGATTAGTCTGGAAAATGTTGTCAGACTACTACATCATTACATATATACACACAAAGAGAGGCAGTTCACATTTCATTCAGAGGGGTTGTGATGGTGTAGTATGAACACAGCGTCACCTAAGAATACCTTTAAGCCCAGCATTAACCTAGCATTGGATAGTACTGACTTAGAATTACCCTAGTGTTACCATTAGCAACACTAGGCATTGGCCTAGTTTACGTTCGTTGTGTTGCTAATATTTAATGTAAACATTTTTACGTATTATATTATATATATCAGAATCAGAATCAGAAAACCTTTATTCGTCCCACAGCGGGGAAATTTACAGCGTTACAACAGCAAAGGGGACAGTGCAGATAAAAAGGCAAATATAAAATAAGTACAAAATAGAATAAAAAAACAACAGCCGTGGTAAGTAAGTAGCAGGTTAACATAATACAGTAAGTGAACATATGAGAGTAATACACTAACAGCCAGTAATAACAATAGTACATAGTAAAAAAGGGTGTATTGCACATGATGTATTGCACAGTAGTAAATAGTAACGGGGTGTATTGCACATGGGCGGTATTACAATCTAATAATGATATAAATAAAGTGCAAAATATAAAATGGAATAATTACATTTACATTATATATGTAATAATTATATGTATGGTCTGTAGAAAAATTGTCTTGCATGAAACCGGTCCGTGGTGCAGAAAGGTCGGGGACCGCTGGGCTAAAGGACACTGCAGAATATGTTAACATATGCCATACATAGTAACGGAGACAAATGATCAAAGAAGCCTTTGTAATTTACGGCAGCATGGCAGGAAAAAAGGAACAGAAAAGGAAAGAGAGAAGATTGCACGAGGAGTCAGTGTTGCATTACAGAAATGAGTGAAATAAGAAACGCTATACTGTAAACATGTCAATCAGTGACAAATGCACCACCTTGTACTGATCTGGATTTGTGGCTGCCACTTGGGTTAATCAGTTTGACAGATTAATACTGATTTCCTGCTTCAGTGCCATTAGCTGACTTTTGAGCTTGTGAAATAAAATACGTGGGAACTTATCGAGGCAAGAATTCATCATGATCATTTCAAATGTGTCACTTCTTTAAAGCGTCAACGCCTAAAGTGCAGGGTTTGGGGAAACGCCTGCTGTCATTGGCAGGTTTTGTGAGTGTGTTTGGTAGATGGTGACCCACAGAATACAGTATGTTTTGGAGCTTGAATATTGACTACGTATGCATCTTTCACTACACTGGGCATTACAGGATGCTCAGGACAGTTGTCGTCATTTTGATACATGCACATGTTTTTTGCATTAAAAAAACATAATCGATTCCGTTCGTCAGGCTGACTTCTTCATCACACAATAACTTTAATAAAGCTTCCAACAAATTGAGGGCACATTTGAACTAAATATCCAGAAATCTTCTAAATAAATGAATGCATGTTTCCATCCACTACTTTTATGCTAATATTAGGAGTCGAGCGAATAGCAGCAGTTGGTGTCGCTGACTCTCCAGTCCCATTAAACAATTGCAGAAGAGGAGGGCGCAACATGACTTACGTAATTAAAATCTCGGAACCCATCGGCTCTCGGCCTGACGACGTAAGCCTCTTGGGCAACGGCCAATATTTCAGGGGGTTCTGGTGTAGCTAGCGGACATCCGGGCAAAGACTTCCACTCATCGTTTACAACAATTAGCAGCTTGACACGTGAGAATGGAGTTGGGGCTGAGAGACGACGTCTACGACTGGAGTGTTTCGCATGTAGCCAGTTTACAAATTTCTTTGCGAATAAAAAGCTAATACTTTGTCAGACGATAGCCCACGGCTTCTGAGATCGCATTTCAGCTAACAATCTCCACACCGGCTGTTTAGCCTGCAGCCGGCTCAATCGTGATCAGTCGATACTACTCACACTACAAACCGTCACCGCATCGCTCCACACAGACATGACTTTGTATCTTCAATGCACATTTAAAATCACATGCTTTACGTGCATCATGATTTATTTGCTATTTAGTCCGTTGCACTTATTGCGTTTGGTTTTACCTGATACACCGACTTCTCCGGCTCTGCCGAGCGTAAAAAAAGAATTGCAACTTTCTTTTTTGAATTTCTTCTGCTTTTTAATGCAAAATTTAAAATGCATACAAATGCAGGTGGATCAAAACACACTTTCTGCGTGAGGTTATTTGGGTTTGTACAGTATTCATGTATAAGCTGCGATGCTAAGACTCAGCAGCGCTCGGACTGGAAGCTCCCCATCAGCTTAGCTGCAACAGGTTAACACACTGCCTGACAGACGGGAGGGAAATGTGTGTGTGAGTGGGGGTGGAGGTCTCAGCATCCAGTCACCTTCAGCGCTTATCGACGCAACCTTGAGCAGGGCAGTGACCCTGACCTGCCAGAAGCCTGCGATGACGACGCTCCCCTGGCCTCAGCTGACCCCCATTATTGGATCAGTGTTGTGATGTCAGGATATTACCTGTCTCCTGGCCAAGGAGGAAATTCACTTAGGAATGACCAACTGTGTAGTCTGACCTCTGACCTTTCTATACAAATTTGTTCTGATTGGTCACCTCTTTTTCTTTGGCACACCCTTTCTGCCTTTGCGTCCCACATGGGTTCTAAGCTAATCAAACAACAACATCCACAATTAGTGAGGTTTATTAGCCCCGTTCAGCAGGATGTAAGTGAAAGTTCCAATCTTATTTCTGGCTAGATCTTGGAGAATGAACAGACTACGTTTCCCTGACACACACATGCAAAGAAGCAGCTTCAGGTTCACTGGTTTTCGACTGTTCAGTTAGCTCAGTCACTGTGGCCGCGTCAAGAAAAAGTTGTTAAAAAGCCCAGAACTGAGAGCTGGGGATAAATAAGGCTGTGTGTGTGTGTGTGTGTGTGTGTGCAGCAACTCACATCTAAATTACCTAAACAAATATTCTGGCGTTTCAGTGTGACGCACGTGTCTCCCCTTCCACTACAACACACACACTGTCCCTATGTGTGTGTGTGTGTGTGTGTGAGAGAGAGAGAGACTGGTCTGTGAGTATGTGTACAACAGTCCGTTTGGCAAGGGAGCAGCATTCCACAGCAGCCAGCGTCTGACGTCAAACTGAAGACATTTATAGTCTGGTAAACACACACACACACACACACAGACACACACACACACACACACACACACACACACACACACAGACAGAGACACACACTCAAACTAACGTACAGTCTGACAAAGAGGCAACGTTTCAGTTAATCATGTCAGTCTCTAACTGACTACAGCTTGCTGCAGTTACACACAGTAATTTAAGCACCAGGACGGATGCAGTAAAAAGAATGAAAGACAGACTGTGCATCCAGTTTGTGCAGACAGTGAATCCTGGTAGAACCCAACACAGACGGGTGATTATTCCTTGCTAATATGACTGCATGCATCACACACCAAGCTCTTCAAATCAGAAAGCTTTTTCACATAGTTGGCTGAAATGGATAATTTCAAGAGGATGAATGAATGACAGATTTAGGTTCCATGTTTGTACCGGGCAGATCCAGGTGGATTATAGGGTTAGGGGCGACTGGAAGAATATATTGGCTGAAGGCGGTCGACTGAGTACATCGCTGGTTGGTTGTTTTTGGCAGATTTCTGAACGTTGTTTGTCATTTTGTTTTGCCTATTTAATAGTCTGCCTCCAAAGGGCGAGCGAGAGCTCTTTGATGGGTGTTGCAAGTTTATTTTGTTCATTTATTCAACAAAAACAAAAAAACTGTCCAAAACCTACAAATGTTACAAATAATGCATTTGATTATCACATAAGACATGGAAATACAGTAACTCTACCCAGCCGAGAATCTGGAACAGGCTAGCAGCTCTGCTTTGAGATAAACGGCAACAACAGCATGCTAACATGCTAACATGCTCACCGTGACATTAGAAACATGCCGATGTTTTGGCAGTTAATGTTTACCAGGTTAATCTGAGTTTAGCGTGCTAGTGTATGCATTTGCTAATTAGTACTAAACGGAAATTACAGCTGAGGCTGACGGGGATGTCATTAGTTTTGCGGGTCTTTGGTCATAAAGTATTGGACAAAGTATTGGACAAATTCAATTTTGTCCAGATGATGAGGCTCGATGAAAGGTCAGAGGAAGTTAGTACAATCCACGCTGAGCTGAACATTAATACGTGTACCACATATCAGATTTCAAGACACTTTACCCAAAGCCAGAAATGTGAACCTAATGGTGGCGCCAGAGGAAAAGTCACGAGATCTCCCAAAATATCAGGATTCAGGTTCTGGGGACAATGAATGTACCATCATAGAATAATTTCAGATTTATTATATTTCAGTCTGGGCAACAAACCTTTTCTTTTATTTAACAAAACAAGCCTAACTCAAACTGAAACGCAGCAGTATTTACATTTTTATTCAATTTCATTTAATTTAAACACCAGCAGCCAAACAAGACCTAAATAAAATAACCTCAAACAAAATTACGATTTTATATTACAAAATATCTGATCAAAGAATGAACCATATAGATTAGATGATAATTAGAAATATTTGTCAATAATTTTAATTAATAATGGTTAAAGTAATTGTTCAAGCAAATATGCCAAAAAATGTAATGTTGAATATTATTAGCTCTGCTAGAAGGACCAAACAAGCAAATCAAATCTATCAAATCAGAACCCTGACATATATTCTTTCATCTAATACATCAAACTCTCAATTGATTCATCTGCAAAAAATAATAACCAGATTAACTGATAATGAAGATCGTTAGTTGCAGGATGCTCATCCCAATATCCTAGAGCTCACGCTGACTGCAGCAACTATATTGTTTTATCAGACCAACAGTCCAGAACCAGAAAAATATTCAATTTACTATCGTCTAAGACCAAGAAAACACAACAAAAAGCTAATTCTCACATTTGAGAAGCTGACATTTTTTGCTTGAAAAACGATAAGTCGATCATCAAAACAGTTGCCAAATAGTTTTCCAAACAACGACCAATCGGTTGACTCATCGTTGCGGCTCTGATGTGCAGAGTTCAGTTACTTGTGCATCTTCCACTGTCGAGGTTAACACTTAATAAAAAAAAAATATATATATATATATATATATATATATGAACCACTGGAATGCACCAATTCTGTACTTCAATCCAAGAGATGTCTGCCTTCTCTCCAATAAAATTAAACTAGATTGTACTTCGCTTGTGGTGCTCAACAATCCAGCTGAGCTCACAACAACCCTGCAACCCACACCAAAACAATCTGGATTGATAAATAGCACTACAGGTAAGAGGGACTATATATATATATATATATATTTTAAAAAACATAATTAATTTTTTTTCTTTGGTGAACTGTACCTTTAACAAGATCCAATGAAAATTGGTCTAACGCCTGTTGTTTTTCGCAGTGGTCAGTCGTGCCTCCTGGAGCCTGATTTTAAGTTAAGTCTTTAGTTTGCTCCTATCTGTTTCCCCTGATGACATTTACCATCTATCACCATCAGCTAATAAAGAAACAAAGATGCTACACTAAGTGCTGATTATGGAAAAAGGCATGGTTTATGAAGATACAAAGAATGAAGACAGAGGTGTGCAGTTTAATGTCCAGTTCAGATTACTTTTCACTCTTTGTCTCCCTATTTCTCAGTTTCTGTCGCTCCCATTTCACATAGCTGCTCCTGCTGCGGCGGCTGGGAGGTATTTCTGGAAACCAATATTCCTCTTTTCTCTTCTCTCTCCCCTTGTCGTGTTCATTCTGCGCTGCTAAAAGAAAATAGGCACTATGACATCAGCCCTGCAAAACACCCTAAAAAAAGCCAGGAGAGAGAGTGTGTGTGAGAGAGAGAGAGAGGGAGAGAGAGAGAGAGAGAGAGAGAGAGAGAAAAGACAGAGTAAGAGAGTGAGGTAAAAATAGTATAATGGTGGTGTGTCCTTTAGACAAATTAGAAGCTTATAGAGAGAGAGAGGAGTCACATGTGTAGCGTTGCTATAGAGACTGGGTGGGTCAGAAGTATTATGGGCTGGCAGACTGTAGGTCATCTACAGTGGATGCTGTCTGTTGTGTTAGACCAGACTTTGACAACATCTGGTTCAAGTAATATGCATATTTTTAAAGCGGTACTCATCAATATGTTTAGATTAACAATGGGCCCAATGACTGTGTGTACTGTGAAGGAGTTGACATAGTGATAGAAGTATACAAGCAAAGAAATATCACTAACATGGAAGTTTCAGTTTTAGCATCTTTCAGCTCATTGTTTTGGTTTGCTGCTTTGATAAACCAAAACAAAGCAGAAAGACAAGCAACGAGTTGGTGAATATAGTAGTACCAAATGTCACTTTTATACATTCGAAGCTTCGATTGAGGTTTCCAAACTGGGCTTGAATGTCTGTCGTCATATTTTAAGAGGTCATCACCCTAAAATTTCTTTAATGAAAACAACTTCAGGTTCGTCAACATAGGTGCGGACTGAGGATTGAGTGCAATGGCCACCAGTAGAATCTAAGTCTACAAATAGTATAATACTAATAATATTAGCGCCTAATCTTTATCTGCGACTGTGCAGAAATACTGGGTTCAAACACAAATGAATAAACATGGGGAAAAAAAGAAAAGAAAAACAAGTTGCACAGCATTCAAATATTAATTTGGAATTGAAACGTTGAAATTATGAACAAAGCTATGGACTTTGAACAAGCCCTAGAACAAATGTGATTCATATTAATAAAGAGCAAACAAAAGGCTTATCAGAAAAATACCCAAGCTACAGCAGAGGACACATTGCCCCTACAACATCAATACAAGTGTCTGTGAGCCTGTTCAATCTGAGCGCGCACACACACACACACACACACACACACACACACACACACACACACAC
>CALSCE010010635.1:12042962-12062606 GCA_943593645.1 Bovichtus variegatus | reverse complement strand
AGAGAGAGAGAGAGAGAGAGAGAGAGAGAGAGAGAGAGAGAGAGAGACTAAAGTGGATCACTGGGTGGTAAGGAAGTTACACGGATGAAGAGAAAGTCTACAACAGCTTATTTCATTTAGAAAGCCTCACAACATACAAAAGGAGAAATAGAGGACGAGGACACTTCTTCAACGTCCGTCCCTCCATTCACCTTTGCTCATTCCTTTTTTCTACTGCGTGTTTCTGTTGTCGGATAGACTTTTTTTTTTTTTTTTAAAGATTAAAGAACAGGCAGGGGAGAGAAGAGAAGAGAAGCATTTACTAACACAGGAGATGGGGGGTTGATGGAGGGACTATAGCTGAAAATAGCCTGCCAGGGAGGGGGAGGAGCTTGAGATAAAAATAGACTGGGGAGAGAGGGGGGGGGGGGAGAGAGCATTAAGCCTAGAGCTCTGGGGTGGGGTGGAGGGGGTTGAGGGGGAGGGGAAGGCGTTCAGCACCGTCATGTTTGTGCCCTGCACTGCCCAGAGATCACCTGTCAATCAAACCGTGTGGGCGGGACTGTGACCTCCTCTTCCTCTGAATTTTGTGTTGATGCTGTTTCTGTAGATGGAGACCATCCACATTTTAAAGTAGGCGCCCGCGACTGCTTATGCCCCCACCTTGTCCTGTCTGTGTGCTATGCACGATAAGATGCAGCCATGCTGTTGTTCTGCATTTTGTTTGCCATGCTAGCCTTGTGATGCTAGGGATGGCAACGGCGGTCCGTCGGTCACTCCTGAAAATTGTCGTTGACAAAGTTCTACTGACACACTTCGGTTGGTCCCACAAAGTATTCGGTTCGGTTGTACAGTATATTGTGATACAACAAATCTAATGGACATTCAACAAAGACACCATCTATAGACAAAACAACCAGTTAGCTTAGCACGAAGACAACAGGGCACCTCTGAAGCTCACTAATTAACCCGCCGTGTTCTTGTGTTTAATCAGCGCAAAATATGTAAAAACCGACAAGACTAGCAGAAGAACGTGTGACTAGGCCAATAAACAGTCCAGTACACAACCCCCTAGTAAACATGTGTTGTGTTCAAACCTGTGTAACCAAAAGCTGCACTGCTCACTTTTCTCACTTGGCTGTCGGTGTGGATGTTATTAATTCTGAAAACTGCTTGCTGCTATTTATAGCATTTGTTTGTTCCATTCAGCAGCTCAGTCCTTAGTGAATCTGTGCTTTAAGGAATAGGTTGCAGTGTTTTAACGGAGCGTGATGGGGTGTCACTGACTGCCGGATTGATTACAAAAACAAAACAAAAAACACAGGATCAGAACGAGTCAGCCTCCATGCAACCAAAGCAAATATACTTTTTGGCCCAAGTACAGATCCAGAAGATCAGCTCAGGACAATTCTAATACTTTCAGTAAGGGTGATGATTTCAACTCCTCTGTATTCATGAGCTTCTCAGCTCTGGGATGGTCGTTGATCGTTGCCGCTTGCGATGACAGTTTTCTTTCCAGGAATGATAATATTTCATTGAATCATTTTCATCATCACCTCCATCCCACCTCCTCCTCGCCACCCTCATCGTCCTCACCTCCTGTGTAAACAGCTCTGTGTGTCCTCAAGCCGATTTAAGGCTGCTTCAGTATGACTCACAAGCAGAGAGACTAAATACATAGAAAGAGGAGAAAAATGTAAATACGGAAAACTCATTTGTAATGTCCTGCATTGTTTTACATGTGACTTGAGCTGCTGCATTGCTTCTCTATCATCCAGTACAATGGCTATATATTAAAGACGTGTTCTGTCATCTCACATCATTCTTTTCAAATGACTTTGGCAGCAAAAAGAGAGGCAGAGAGAGATGCAACTGACCAGGCAACATGTCTCACATCTTAATGGTCTCACATACTAAACATATCTGTTAAAGGTGTGTGTGTGAGTGCGTGTGCGTTTGTGTGTGTGTGTGTGTGTGCGTGCGTGCGCGTGTGTGTACTGCAGTAGCTCAGTGGATGACTCATCTCTGCGTTTCTATTTGAGGCGCATCAACCCCTGGAGTCACACTGCTGTCTGTGTGTCTGTGTGTCTGCGTGTGCGTTATGTACTATTTCTGTATCCATGACAACCAATTTAGAGTCAGTCAGTCAAGCAGCCACTCAATCCAAGACAGACAAAGGTGTCAAGAAATACCAAAGGAGGCCATGTAGGTGTCTTGACTATGTATTTCCCAATTCATTCATCTGCCATCTGTTTTATTGTCAACACACACACTCGTACAAAAAATTATATGTTGGAAAACAATATGGAACAACGTCTGCATATGGAAGAACATCTCATATCAGTTTATCAAATTTAAATGTATATAGTACAAATGTATATGTGCAGCAGGCTCGTTGCTGCTGCTCGATGGATTGTGGCATTCTGTTCTGTGAGAGAGTTCTCCTAAATGACTGTGTAATCACTGTGCTGCTCTGTTCTTTTACTCTACGGCTTGTCCCAACTAAAGGTCAAGAACGCAACGGAATTAAACATTTTTGATGTGTGCCAAATAAGGTTGTAAAGGAATACCGACATTGCGGTACACCGCTGCGTTAAAATTGACGGTTATCATACAGTGTACATTTTCTCATCTACGGTATTGAATTGCTATTATTTATTTATTTTTTTTACATAGGTGAGTGTGTGCGTGTGTGATAGTTAAAAAGGTACAGACAGGAGCATTCTGGCTGTCACTCACCTACAGTGCCTATTAACATGGGACATTATTTTAAAAGCTCACAGCTGATGTTACTTTTCATTTAGCAGTGAATTTAACATGCTATAGTGCTGCTACCATGCTTTAGTTATATAACATATTATCGTAACATGCTATTTATTATTATTAATTATCAACTGTAATGTTGGTGTAAAACCGTATACCGTGATATTTGGCGTAAGGTGCTTTTGAGTGAAATATGCCAACTATTGGATGGATTGCCATTAACTTTTTCACATACATTCATGTCCGCCTCAGGATGAATGTTAATTACTTTCGTGATCTCTTAACTTTTCCTCCAGCGCCATTATGAGGTCAAAATCTGTCCGATTTATGACAAAATACTTGCAAAACTAATGACATCGGCCTCAGCTGTACTTTGTGTTGAGTACTAATTAGCATGCTAAAAAGCTCAAATCACATGGTGACCATGGTAAACATTAAACCCGCTTAGCATCAGAATGTTAGCATAATCGCTGTTAGCATGCTCATGTAAGCCTTTAGTTTGAAGCGCCATTGTGCCTATGTGCCTCATAGAGCTGCTAGCATGACTGTACACTTTTTTTCTTTTTTGTTTATTTTCTCTTTTTATTTTCTTACTGCTACTATATTTAAAATGTTTGCAATAAAAAATGAGTTTGAAAACTGAAATTACCACCATTGCGGTTATATGCCTACGCCAACCAATCAAGTTGCAGTTTACATCCATGTCGTCCAAAATGTCATCACTTCATAATTGTTATCTTATTAGACATTTGTGTCAAATTGTCATGATTAGCATAATGCGTTCTTGAGTTTAGGCCAAAAACACGTTTTGTGAGGTCCCAGTGACCACAGCTAATGTTATCGTGCTGATGTTCAGCAGTTGTAGCGTTAACCATGTTTGATACAGCATTTTAGCGTGTTAGCATGATAAAATTCGCTAATGAGCATTAAACTAAAAATACAGATGAAGCTGATGGTGATGTCATTAGATTTTAAGGTATTTGGTTCTAAACCAATGTTGCACACATTGAAGTTTTGACCTGATGATGGCACTAAAGGAAAAGTCAGAGGATCACCAAAGTCATTCAAATTGGCGCAGGCAAGAAACTCTACTCTATCTTCTCCACCCTCCTCAATCCTCCCAGTCCCCCACCTCCTTCTTCTTCCCACCTCCTGTCTCATTTTTTCAACAAATTTATAAAAAGAAAATAGATGACATACACTCTTCATTTTCCAACTTACCGACTGACACTGACTGTTCACCATCCACATCACTTCGCTCCACTTCTTTCCCCACCCTCTCTCCAAATGAAGTTACCTTGTTACCTCAGCCCGCCCCACCACCTGCCCTCTGGACCCTATCCCCTCTCACCTTCTCCAGTCTATCGCTCCTGACCTTCTTCCTTTTCTCACTCATCTCATCAACACTTCCTTAACAACTGGTTGCTTTCCAAACAATCTTAAAGAGGCAAGAGTGAACCCTCTCCTAAAGAAACTCACACTCGACCCTTCTGAAGTGAACAACTACAGACCTGTCGCTCTTCTTCCATTTCTTTCCAAACACTTGAACGTGCAGAAGAACCTTCTTGATCCGCTCCAATCTAGTTTCAAGGCTTAACTCAACTGAGACTGCCCTCCTCGCTGTCACTAAGGAACTTCAGGCTTCTAGATCAGCCTCCCTCTCCTCTGTCTCATCCTTCTGGACCTTCCAGCTGCGTTTGACACAGTGAACCACCAGATCCTCCTTTACACCCTCCAAGAACTGAGAGTCTCAGGCTCTGCTCTCTCCCTGCTCAAATCCTACCTAAAGGACCGCACCTACAGGGTAACTTGGAGAGGGTCCTTGTCGGACCCCTGTCAACTCACCACTGGGGTTCCTCAGGGCTCAGTCTTGGGTCCCCTCCTCTTTTCTCTGTACACCAATTCACTTGGCTCTGTCATCCACTCTCATGGCTTCTCCTACCACACACTTGAATGGATCAGGCTCTTCCTACATCCAGGCCACGGTCAAACCACACACCCCAGCTCGCTCACTTCGCTCGGCATCGGCCAATCGGCTCGCTGCTCCCTCACTGCGAGTGGGACCCAGAGACCCCTCAAATAAAACCCGTCTGTTTGCTATCCTGGCTCTAAAATGGTGGAACGACCTCCCCATTGATGTCAGGTCAGCAGAAAGTCTGCACACCTTCTGTCACAGACTGAAAACCCACCTGTTTCAACTGCAGCCAATGAAAAAAAATACGTATATAATAATAATAATAATAACTTGTAATAACCTGTTCTTTGTATTGGTTGGCTTATTTGAAGCTAATGGCTGAATTTTTATTCTATTGTTTCTCTTTGTTGCTCTTACTTTGGTTTGGCTTATTTGAAGCTATTGTTCTACACTTGTATGATTTCACCTATTTGAAGCTGATGTACTTGCAAGATTCTCGCTGTTTAGAGTCGTATCCTCATGATTGTTTGCACTTATTGTAAGTCGCTTTGGACAAAAGCGTCAGCGAAATGTAATGTAAAATTCATCCTGTGTGGAACATGGCTGTGTTAAGTGTCATAGCAATCAAGCCAATAGTTGTTGATATTTAAGTCTAGACCAAAGCAAAGTATACATTACACAGTACAGGATTCAGAACTTTTCACATTATAAAGTTAGTAAACTGAGCTGCTGGCTCAATAAGGTTCACTTTATGTAATTGACTGAGAGGCTGACAAGTGCAACATTTAACCCCACAACTGAGTAATCCAACCCCGGGAAGAAAAAAAAAAAAGCTAAAGCTTGCATTGCTCATATGGATTCAACTGGGAGGTCAAAACTTTGACAAAGTAAATACAGCGATCATGTGAAAGAATGGTATCCTGTATTGGTGTTGTGTAAACGTATGTAAACCCATCAGCCAGTTAAACCAGTATACCAGCTACAAAAGTCCCCTGTCTCACTCCAGTTACACCAGCATTAACCCCAGCAGCTCTTTGAGACAGATTGACAGAGACCTACCTGAGGCGTGTGATGAATTCATGAAGGTTGAACCCGGACTTCCCTCCCCAATCCTTCCACTGTGTGTTCGTGTGTGTTAAAGCGGGTCCTCTGAGTCGGCCATGTGTTGGAGGACAGACAATGGACAGGCAGACGGATGAATCAGGCTTTCTTCTCACTGTCAGCAATCTGCAAAGAGAAAATTAAGTTTTTTAGCACTTGCTAGTTACCTGTTTGTTTTTTCTGTCTTTTTCGGACATAAACAATTGACTGTTCACTGAACCCCTCCCTCAAACAGGATTTGTGAGGCACTAGGAAGTATGCTGTCAATTTTGAGATCCCCCATGTTGAAGGGATGATTGAGTTGTTTTCAGGGCTGTACTGAATAGTTAAAATTTTCGAAACTTCATTCATAACGTTGACATTCAAATTCTAAATTGCGCACCTTTTTTGTTGTTGTTCCGTTTAGCTGCTGTCACATGCATTTCTAACGTGCAGCTAACTAGCTTACCAACTATAGTAGTGATGTAACCCAGCGGTACCTCTAAGGCCATGCAAAATTTAATTCCAATCCGTAGTGTTTTTTTGTGCTGGTCCAGGATGCTACTATGTCAGTTTTGAGGCTAATGATAGCCGATCCGTCTGTTAGATTTGGGGTAGTTTTCACTCCAGCACCCTCAACCAAAGTAGTTGTCTGAGATAGCGTTGTTTTCACCAATCACATCGATTAGTCCTCATCCTTCAAGCCTTTTCTCATGTAATGCTAAGAGTGAAACACGCCGTGTTATTTTGTGCTTCCTGTTTTATTTTGTAGGTTCATTCCCCTTGTGTCATGTCTAGTTTTACTTCCTGTCTTTGTGTTTTCCCTCTTGTGATTGTTTGCCCTTCCCTGATTTGATCCTCCAGTGTGTAATCACCCTGCCACCCTTGTGTCTTTGCCTGCCCTCTCCAGCTGTGTCCCATTCATGTGATTAGTGTCTGTGTGTGTGTGTGTATATATATATATATATATATATATACACACACACACACCTCACTCGCCCATTGTTCCTGGTCAGTTCGTCTTCTATGACTGCTATGTCTTCCGTGTTCCCCCCCCTCCTCCTGTGAATCCTGGTGTTCCCTCGTGCCATCCTGTTTTGTGTTTTTGAAGCGTTGTTTAAATAAAGCTCTTATTTTGTTAACACTAAGCCTGCTTTCTGCATTTGGGTCCTTCCCTTTACCTCATTCCTGATAGCTTCTCATCAGTATCTATTGTTGTTCTGTCTGTCCTACTTGTACTTTATACGCTTTGTTTTCTGAATACATCCTGCTAACCTGAGTTGTACTAGCCTTTAGGTAGGGGTGTAACGGTAAACAAAAACGTGGCTAATTTCCAATTTTTTTTCAAAGTCTGACCTGCTGATTTCTAATTTTCTTTCTAATAACTATCATTGACAGCATAGACAAACATTTTTGGAACTTTTTTAAAAACTTTTTTTTTTTTTTTTTTTAAATTGTATGTTCATCAATTACGAAACATGATATGTAAATAGTGGGTTCGTTTCCACTCTGTCGCTCAATAAAGTGCGATCTAATTTTATCTTATCTTGTGTTTTGATGTTTATAGATCCTGATGAAATTTTATTTCATTTCAATTTTTTTTTATAACTCATAATTTCTAACCTTAACTAAACTGGCGTCTAACTACTCTACATTTCTGAATGATTAATCTGTGTGTTGTGTCCTGAACATTGTGATTGATCAGGAGTTACATCACATTCAACGAAACAAGCTGCACCCTGTTGCTGACTGTGGCTGCCTGGTCCTCTGGCGCCACCGACTGGTCTATTGCGGTACACAGTGTATGAAAGAGATGTACATGCACACAGAGACGCACAGCAGCAACAGCAGGTCTGTCTGGGGTCTACTGGCTCAGATCCAAGTCATTTAAAGCTCTAACTGACGGAGGGGATGTCTCACTATGAGTGGATTCTTCATCTCCATCATCATCATGTCACAAGTGTTTGCGGACCTTTAACTGCAGTTGAACTAATCTAAAATGGTTTACATGTAAATTGGTCAGTGGTTTCCTTGTACAGTATAGTAAACTGCACTGCACAGTTTATAAGGTACAACTGTACGATCTAATGCAATGCAACAGCCCCACAATAAATATTAAGATACAGCAATTCAACACTATGGTAGCCTACATTTTGAAACTGGAGCTGTGGTGGCGTTTCTACTAGTATGTCCCACTCGTGTATGTAATAGGGTGGACAAAAAAACAAAAACAAAAAATACCTGGAAATCAAATTGAGTGCGACCTCCTTGCATACATATCCAACACCGATCCTGAAAATATTCTTTCCTCCAATCAACATTATCACACAGCCACCAGTAATTACAGTGTAGTCCCACAAAACGAACAATTTAAAGACTTGGGCTTTAGGGAAATTGAGATGGGCATTCTTCAGTATTTTCCAAACAAACAAACAAAACAAAGTATTAAATCGGGTGTGACTGATCGGCAGATTCATCAGTAATGTAAATAGAGCTGCAACGGTTGGTCGACAAAATCGATTAGTCGATTGACAGAAAACAAATCGCAATTATTTTTGATAGTCGATTAAGTCATTGTTCTTGCAAATATGGCAAAAATTGCTTGGTCTAGAAAATGTCAGAAAAAGTGTAAAATGTCCATCCCAGTTTATCAAACAATAAATCAGCAGATAAACCGATAAAGAAAATAATAATTAGTCTGGTTAGTTAAGGTTAAAACAATGACAATTTTAACGAGAAGCGTACTAAAATTACAATTACCTTTTAAAATTGGAAAGTTACATTCCATTGCGGATCATATTATTTGATAACAACAACCAAAATTAACTGCATGAAATTAAATGACAGGTTCCATAAACTGTATGCAATGCATATGCATTATTAGAAATTGTGTAGCTGTAAAGTTTTTTAAAATAAAAGTTTTTTCTTTAAGTGAAATAAGCATGCAACCTGTTTTGACCCCCAAAAAGGATCGCAACCTATAAGAAGTGGTATTGATGAGCAGAATCTGAATCAGAATCGTTAAAATCCAAACAATGCCCAACCCTACCAACTGGTCAGTCTATTTTTGGCTAATGCTGCCTTTAAAGTATGTGGCTCTTCTCCAACCCTGCTAACTTTTAAAAGAAGTCACAGGAAGTCCATGTCACAACAGCAGCTAGGCTGGGTGCCGTTGTAACAGTGTCGGGGCCGAGATAATGGGATGAAATGCTGTGGGTGTGCGCTTGTTTGTGTGTCTCTCTACTTAGATAATGGAGCTAACTAGCTGTGACAGACTAACCTTCTGGCCAACTACTCCATTACCCTAATGACATGCACACAAACACACACAAACAAAGACGGAAAGAGAGCCTCAATTGTAAATAGAATAGAAAAAGCTACCACTTGAGTCATGTGTCTCAATTTTGCCAAAGCGTCAAGAAATATAAATCTCTCACTCTTTCTCTGTTGCCTCTTCCTCCTCTTCACACCAAAATGTCCTAAAATACCTGGCCCCTCCCATTCTGGAGAGGAGCAGGAAGTGCTGCCTGGCAACCAGGGAGCTGGCTGCCGTGGCAACGGTTCACCTGAGCACCTCTTCCCTAAACAAACAGCGAGTGAGAGAGCGGGATGGAGTCAGTCTCTTAACAGTATTTGTTTATAGTCTGTATTTCTTGCTCGCTCTCATAGGTTTTCCATCACACACACACACACACACATTTTTTTCTGCGGAGTCCCAAGAGATAGGCTGTGGAGGGAAGTAGACATATTGCTGCGACACAAAGTTGTGCTTTTTTAAAAAAATGTTTACGTTTTTCCTCCTCTAGTTATTAGTTGCTGTAACCATTCCTCCTGTCCATCCTGGCCAGGAAATAGTCCCCTTCAAAAATTAGAGGACAAAATCCTATGTTCGAATCAACTGGGTATCTTCCTCCCAGAGGTTGCATTTTGGCTAGGTTTATTGCTATGGATTTATTGTGCTCTGCAAGAAAACACTGTCCAGGAAAGTACAAAAAAAAAAGAGTGCTTAAAATACTCTAACATCGGAACACTTCAATTGGCTAACTCAGACTGCTGAAGACTGTCTTTTTGTCCCCTATGTTGACAGTGTAGTCACATTAGGAAGGGTTTGCTTGCCTAGTTGCACTGGGAAAAGCTAGCAAGTGGTGTGTCAAACATGTTTTGTCATCTACTATTTCCAAAGAAATTAACTTTGATATATAACCTAGAATAGAAAAGAAAAAAACAGTCAGTGGCATGGCCCTTAAAACTCTTATGTAACTAACGGAGTGACCTTTGACCTGTGGGGTCTGACCTCTGGGCTTTAGTAAAAACCCTGCATGACACAGATGCAAATCCCTTTTCCACCATCCTTCCAATCAGAATATCACCAGCCGGAAGGACGTGGGGTGCAGGACCTTCAGGGAGGAGGGGCCATGGATCCATTAAAAGAGCACCCAAAATGACCATCTGTATATCAAGTACTCACTCCGTGTTTCCTCAAATTCTGGAGGAAAACTTTATTTTACCTGCATGCCTCCACGGTGAACGAAGAACGAAAAACTGGAAAGAGTTTTTGATGATTTGACGTAAATGGGGGGCTTAGCAGCACAACTATATCTGAACACCCGTTTACTAACTCTCGCACAACTCGTGCAGTATAATCCAAGTGGGTAAATGAGAATTGGATTATACTGCACTAGTCGTTTAAGCATTTATAAAAGGATGTTTTAATATAATTTTGCTGTTATTAAACGCAGCCCCCATTGACTTCAATTCATCCTAAATAAATTCTTTGTTCACCGTGGAGGAACTCACAGGGTGTGTTATTGATATACAAATGGTCATTTTGGGGGTAAGTATTCCACAAGAGGACTGAATACAATGTCTAAAGGTGGTGCCCTATTCTTTTCCTAATAAGGTTGGACATGGGCAACAACGTTCTTTGGGCTTCCACATTTTTGGCCCCATAGAGTCCTCGTCTCTGCCTGGTTGAATCTACCGACTGCCGGAATGAAAATAATATCTTGCAGCGGCTTTGTTTAGTAGCATGATGCAATAGAAGGAAGGAAAGAAGGAAGGAAATTGGAATTCAAAGAAGGAAGGACAAAGGTGAATTACAGTATTACAGGGTTAGAGCCAGAATGCTGTGAACAAAACTTCTTTCGGAACTATAGGAGAGCATATCCATCTTAAGAGAGTCCGTTATTCTGTTATTAAATGTCACTTACCCAAACCAACATACTCTGTAACTGAACAGTTGCTGTATCAAGACTGTTGCTAACTTTAAAGCAATAGTACAAGGTTCTAAGCACTCCAGAAGTTTTTATTTAATAGTAGTACGGGACTTTAGCAGTCCCAAACAGCATTGAGAGGTGACAAAATGATTAGAACTTTATATCCCAGAACTCCTGCGTAGTGAGTGACGTCATGTGATAATGTGGTCTGTGATGTCTCAGGAAGATACCGAGAGCTTTAAAACACTGCGATAATTGAATATTTGTGCTTTGACACAAGATATGCTCCTTTGACACAGTTATTTGCTGTCACACTATTGCAAAACTAAAATAAAAATTTGATTTAGGGTCCCCACATATACTGGACGTCAGTAGACAAGTTTCCATCCAAATTTTGTGCAAATTCGAACAGAATTTTCAGATAATTGTCAAAGAAAATGCTAAATATTGCTTGTTTCCATTCTATACTGTTGCCAGTCAAGTGAAATGTTGAAAGATTCCTTAGACTGGCAAAGTTACAGGATTTGCTAGGACATTTCCCATTTCTCAATTCCCCCAAAAATCCCTTTCACTGGCCCAGTACGGCACACTTTAGCTGCTCCATGGCATGCCAAATCGTCATTGTAGGTGTTTCTACAGCAGCGGATAAACATGCTGACTCAGGAATTTGTGTTGCTGCTTGGGAGCGGGGCCAATCCTTGACATTCTTCACCTTCGACCAAGCTGTGTCAACGAGATGAACTTAAACTCCAGCCTCGCTATGCTCAGCTTTCACTACTTTTATCAGTTCAAAAGATTCCAATGGTTCGGGTCCCCTGGGCGCCCAAAAAAGTATTTGTCACCAAGGTTAGCATTGACTGCTAAAATGGACTGGAGGAGTTTGAAATATTGCAAGGGAGGAATGGTAAAAGAAGATCACAGCAAACGTGTCCAATTGCAAACCACAAAACTTCAAAAAAGAGATACCTGGTCCTATTTTACAGCAACCTCGTCAACATAGGGACTGACAAAATGATTGAACTTTTTTTTTAACTAGGCGTACAGCGACATCTTGTGCATACTCTCTATATAAGAATTTGGCCTTGCCAAGCTAGAATTTTGTTTGTAATTAACAGTACCATAGTGTAGTTGCAGGTTAACTGCACCCACCTACCCTTTTGGGCCCATTGGTATCAGGCTGAAATATAGCCAATGCATAAAACATCACAAACAAAATGTTAACTGTCAGCCATGCCATGTTGCTTTCCAATTCACTCTACAAAAGCATAATCTCAGGGGCCTGGCAACCCAGGTCGGTGTCTGGTGCCGGACAACATATAATGGCAGTTAATGTGAAGTTTGACAGCAACATATACAACGCTGGGCGAGATGCTTGTAATCCGGGAGATGACGTGGAGCATAATGTCACAAAGCAAAAGTTTGCCATATTTCCTGCACTTGGAAAATGGTGCTGTCCTCACTGACAATGCAAATTCAGGAAGACTGGGAAAAATGCCAGACACCTTCAAGATTAGCAGTGTGTGAGCAATACACCAATACCTCAAGCTCTAATACTGGAAGTGTAAGCATAGACCGGGCAAGGTATAGTATAACATAGTAGTAGGCTACACACACACATATTGGTTTGTAGCTACCTTTCAAGCTTGCAGGGATGATCTATGGTACTCACTTGCTACTAGTAGTAGCTGTTGTGTTTCTAGATTATTTGGTTGGATGTTCTACACTGGTCACTGCTGGCGTATAACCATCCACAAACCAGAGATGGCTCATTACTATCCACTGTTTAACTTTTGATTTGTCAAGTGTTAGTTGAGCCCTAGTTAGCTGCTAGGTTAGCAATTAAGTTAACTGCTGGCCAATACCTGTTGGCAGACAGGTAACTGTTGTGTGGAAGTGAAAAAAGGGCATGCTGTAAATTGTTACCCGTTTGGTAACTTAGCTAGTTAGCTGTTGTATCTGTCAGGTGTCCGCTTATGTCCTTTAGCTGCCTATAGCAGTGTGATATTAAGTTAGCTAATGTGTTAACTGTATCGTAGCAAGCACAAAATGTCACCTCTCACTCTTGAAACCATTCTTCTTCAAAAAAAAAAAAAAAAAAACAACCTTTAACTGCCTGTCGGTATATCCTTCTTGAACGGTCACGCACACACGTACACACGCACGCACACTCTCGCTCATAAACCCCACGGTACCGTGGATGTCGGCGGGTCCCCTCCTGGAACGATTAGCGCAGCGGGCGCTTCTTCCCGGCTTCGGTTTCCGCCAAGGCTCGGCGTGTCCCCCCGTACAGCTCCTCTGCGCGTTTATTTCACATGAAACCGTGTAAGTTAACAAGAAGGACGCGTTTCACCTCCTAGTGTTTCACCTCCTCCATATTTACAGTCTGCCTCTCTCTCCCTCCCTCTCCCTCTCTCTCTCTCTCTCCCACCACCAACAACAACATTATTGACGTCCTCCTTCTGCCACGTGACCAGTCTGCTGGGGCTAAAAATAGACCCAATAGAAACCAATGGAGGCAGACAGACAGGGCAGAGATAGACAGGCAGGCAGACAGACATAGCTTCAGTTTGTAATGCCTCCTTACTTCACCTTACTTTCACATGTTTGCTACCCACATGGTGCTCAGTCGGCCTACACACCATAGAGTTGGACTAACTGCTTACTGTCAGAACTAAAGATAACACAAGCAAGGACTGCACAATGAAAGCCTGACACTCAAGACTTCTCCATAACAGTTGACTAATGCAAATACTGCTGAAACAAATATATATACAGTATATATATATAAAACTCCAGCAGAAGCCGTTACTCGACTGCTGTGTTTAGGTACAATCAATGTCAAACACTGTACTTGCTCACCCGAGTTTACTTGTAAATATGTCAATAAAAATGACAAATTGCTAAACCTTGGCCACAATATCGGGACTTGTCTTCACATAATAAGGCCTAGATTTGTGTTCATATTATTATTGTTATTGTTGTACTTTATTAATCCCTAATGTATGCCATTACATATAATGAAACAAGAAAAAAATAGAGAAAAAACTGAGCAATGTAATACAATACGCTGCTTTTTATTGTAATAAATGAATAAAGTCACACGTGTTAGACAATAAATGTAAAAAAAAAAAACCTTGAACCTTAGTGAATTTTTGAATCATTTAGAATGGCAATTAATGGAGCTATATTACCAACTACCTCAGGGCTCCAGGCCGCCAGGGGCCTCCAAAAGCCCTAGGTTTTTTGGCGATTTGATACATTGCAACTTTGTTCGGAAATACAGTATGTACCACGAAAGCGCAACATCAGCTGACATAAAAAGGCCTTACAGTTACGGTGAGAGTTGCTTTACTACCTGATCTTAAGCCCCTTTGCTGAAGAGGGTCCCCAAAATCAATCCTTTTTATTTTTATTTTGTGCTTTTATCTTACATATTCCAAAATCAATGTGTTTGATTTAACAGGTAGACATTTTAGGGGAATTATATTCCAAGAAAATCTTTACACATCGAAAAGAGAGTGGGATGAAAAGAGGCATCACAGCAATAGGGACCCAGAAGGTCCTTTTTGCCCCCAAGGTCCCCTTTGAAGGTTAATCCAGTCATGGATTTTATTTGTTGCGTCATAAATTGAATATCTTTGGATTTTGTAGTGATGGCCGAGCAAAACAAGCAGCTTGAAAATATCAATCACCCTGGGCCGTGTGAAAATTTGATGGCCATTTTCACTATTTTCTAAAATTTCACAGACTTAACCAACACACACCAATGCATTGTTAAAGCACAGTGCAAATCCAAGGGACCTGGCAACTGCATAGAAAACCTACGATGAGCATTCGAAGGTCATGTTAGTGCGACTACTGTGCCGCCTATTGTTACAAACATAACAAGGACGCTGATTTCATAACTATACTTTATATAGAATGGAGTATAATTTACAATGGCAACAATAAACACATTTGTAACAGTGTGGGCAATGTGTTCAAAGATGCTGTAGAGATTAGAAGTTTATCGCAAATATGATATCTTGGGTAACACACTGCAACATTGTATTGGAATATTTTAGTGGTTTAGTGCCATGTATTCCCCAACTTATTGCCAATGAAATAATCAGAAACCTGGTGACACACAGTAAGCGTTGAACTTTCAGGAGGTTATTGGCTGAAGTTAAAATGTGTGTTCCCTAGTGGGATTTTTCCCCAAAAATATTTTTAAAATAACATAACATTTTTACAAGTTCTGTATTAGCCTGTTCATATTCTGTCAGATTAAAAAAGTCAGTTTGCTACCATCAGCATGTTAGCATACTAACATTAGCATTTAGCTCTACAGCCACAGAGCTACTAGCATGCCTGTAGCTAACTCTTAGTCTTGTTCTATTTTTACAATTTTAGCATTTCACACACTTTGTTGTGCATGGATCTTAGGCTGCTGAGTCATCGTGAGCGACTGTGTTGACAACATAGTTGACAGTCAAAGGGTGCAAACTGAGAACCATAGACTCTTTGCTAAATAACAAAAATGTTAATTCCCATGCAAAAATACATTGCAGAACAGAGCATAACAGGACTGTGTTTGGGACTTTGGCTTCATTTGGGAATAAGCCTGTAAGGTTTGCCGAAAAAAGATAAACAAATATATTGAATTAGGATGCAAAAAAGGTAAAAAAAAAAAAAAAAAGAATACAGTGACTGTCAGAAAATAACAGCGACAAGATTTAATAGGCAAAAAAGGCATTCATCATTGTTGACAGTTTAAGGAGAGGAGAGGAAAAGAGAAGAGAGGAGGAATCAGAGTTAAGAGCTATAAATATCTTCACTCTTAGCACAATGTGACTGCAAAACAGATAGATGAGGAGGTGGAGGGAATAGAAAAGATGGAGATTGAGAAAATGAGGGAGGAAAGAAGGTAAGAGAATGCGACAGAGCAGGGAGGTTGGAGAAAAGATGAAGGAAAGAAGGAGAGAAGCAGGGAAAGAGATGGAGGGAGGGAAGTTAGAGAATGGAAGGATGGGGAAAATAAAAAATGAAGGAAATGGGAGGATGGAGAAACGGCAAAAGAGGAGGAAAACAAGATACAGAGAGCGGGAGGTGGAGTGAAAGGACGGAGAGAGTGAGACAGAAATAGAGAGAAAGAAAGAGCTATTCTTGTAATAATGTTGTTGCCATGGAGACGCTGTCCTCAGTCAGACTACTCCACAGGTGCCCCCTGGGTATTTTTAAAGGACGTCACTGATTGGTGGAGGTCTTTGGAACAGAGGACTATTGATTGGTTGACATTGGCGAAGGTCAAAGGTCATCCCATTGTATCCTATTACCCTCCAAATGCTTTTTCATCTCCTCCCTTTTTTCTTTTCTTCCACTGCATGTTTATCTCTGAGTCATGAAATTGATTCAAATAAAGTAAAACAATAATAAACCGCACACGTCTTAAACGTAACACCTTTACTCTGTTCTTCGTTGAAAGGAAAGCCTTTTTAAACTTCAAGAGCAGGACACTATTGTTTACATTAAAGTGGCTATGGTGAATATTTTGGTGAGAATGGATCACATGACTCCTTGTTAGTTTTTGGATGCAGTAGACATCTGTTTTTAGGGAAAAAGTATAATAAAAAAAAAAACACCACTGAACAATACCGACCCAATGCCAGAGCAAAGTTAGCAACGAACTGGGGAACATAATGGAAATTAAAATGGAAATTCACAAAATTACACACCATTTCTGATCCATCCTGAAATCAGTGTGACCTCATACTGCACCAGTGGATCTAAAATCTAAAAAGTAAGCGTTCAGGTTCAACCTCACACAGGTAGAAATGCGTCCGTCATAACGAAGGAGGGTCATTATCATACTGGAAATAAGGTGTAAATAAAATGTTAGCAGTTATTAGACAATACAAGATGAAGAGAGAGGGAGAGGGAGAGAATGATGAGAAAAAAGATGAACGAATAACATGTCAATATGTAGCGCACACACACACGCGAGCGCGCATACAGCAAAAGGAGCAACAGTGAGTCAGCCTCCTGTGAGTCACAGGAGGAATCAGAAATGTCAGACAGAAAAAGAGCACATACATGTGTGGCTGTAGTCACCAGTTTCTGACATTAATGAAGACAGCCTTGACAACTGTTCTCTATCCAGCTTCTGAGTTACAGTAAGAGTGAGAGGCTTGACACACACACACACACACACACACATACACAAAAACCTAAGAAACATGTGAGCTCCTCATCCCCCAGATTCTCAAACATAAAACACACAAGTCCATTTTGCCTTTTCATCTTTAAGATCACACTGCTGCCGGGACATTTTCAGAAAAGCTGGTAAAATTGTAACAGCAGTTTTACCTGCAGAGACTTTAGACGAGCATCTGATTGTAAAAAAAATAGAAAAGAAGAAGCTTCTCCGTAAACCTACATCTTCCTGTGTTGCCCTCTGATACCATCAAGTCCCCTTCACAGGACCCCAGACCTCAGGGGGAACACCACTGATCCCGCTGCAGCACTGCATGATGCACTTTAGCCTAATCACAAAGTAAATTATCCAAGACCGCAGCACCCTCAAGAGGAGAGGAAGGGAGGATGCGTGGATGTTAACTGACAGTCATTGTCGTATTAAATGTACTTAGTTCTTGTATTTATACAATATTGTATGACCTCATTTTAAAAGGAAATATTATACTGTTCACTCCACTAAATGTATTTGATAGCTTCAGTGTCCAATTATTGTGTGGATGCAGATTGTACATATATAAGACTCAACAAATGTGGAGATATCGCCAGTAATCCAATATAATGGAACTAGATGGCACTTGGCTTGTGGTGCTCAAAGCGTCTAAAAAAATGTATTTTAAAAACTCAACAGCGATGTCTCTTTCCAGAAATCATGACCCGGTTACTCAAGATAATCCACAGAGCTTGTTGTGAGCAGTTTCTTAAAGGATGTATTTTTCTCTTTCTACCAAACTACAGCTGTGCTCACGGACGAGGCGCGCGCAAGATGTAAACATTAATGGCTTCCTCGCTTGGCGGGTGTAGTTCGTCGGAAGGATTTCTGGAAAGAGACATTTCTCTTGTGTTTTTTGAATGTATTTTTTGTTATGGCACTTTCAGCACCACAAGCCCAGTGCCATGTCATTCCATTATAACCTAATTACGGCTGATATCTCTAACACCAACTCACGCCCAAACAATCTAGATTGAAACAGCACTACAGGTAAGAGGAAAAATATGTCTTTTTTGGATTTTGAGGTAAACTGTCCCTTTAATGAGCTGAGAAGAAGAAAACCCTACACATTAATACACTATCTCGGCAGCTTATTAAGATCTATACAATTGATGTCCTGAACTTCACATACTAATACACAGCGTTATGGACTCAGGGTGTAGAATTTGTATTTAAGGAGAGACACATGCTGTGTTCATGATATGCACAAAGTTGCTTTAGAAGGAAATGAAAGCTACATCTCAAAAAATGTCAATCTCTTGTTTCCATGATTACTGTGTTTTGAATGTTTGCATTAGTCATATGAGGCTATAGTCAGCATTAGTCACCAGTGGAAGTAACAGTTGTAATATTCTAACAGTAGCAGACGCAGGTATGGTAGCACTAGTGGTGGTAATGATAGCAGCAGTGGCAGCCAGTGGTGGAAGGAGTATTCAGATCATTTACTTGACCAAAAGTACTTTGTGAAAATACTCTGTTACTAGTAAAAAAAAAATCATGCATTGAAAATGTTACTTAAGTAAAAGTATAGAAGTATAATGAGGAAAATGTACTGATTGATTAATCGGCTAATCATTTATGTACTTGTAGGCTTATGTAATATTGGGTAGTTTCATTTATAACAAACCATCATATTTCATAAACTCTTCGTCTCTTTTGTGTGTACAAATCTTAATTTGTAAAGTAACTACTAAGTAAAGCTGTCAGATATATGTAGTGCAGTAAAACGTGCAATATTTAGTTGAAGTAGAAAGTGGCATGAAAAGAAAATACTCAAGTAAAGCACACGTACCTCAAATTTGAACTGAAGTACAGTACTTGAGTATATCTGCTTAGTTACATTCCACCTCTGGTGGTAGTTGTGACAGAAATAACGGTAGCTATAATAGTATGCGTAGGTGTTGTATAAGTGTGGGGACATTAATTCAGTTGCTGATGTCCTCCTTTAATGAGCAGCCACGATCCAATGACAGACACTCCCATCCTCCAACCTCCATCCACCATCCTCCCATCCTCCATCCTCCAACCTCCATCCACCATCCTCCCATCCTCCATCCTCCATCCTCCATCCTCCATCTCACCCCCCCAACTACCCTCCACTGTTGTCAAGGCAACAAACCTTTACACTGGAGCTGTTAGTCATCAATCCAAGCAGTCAACCCACCGACCCTCCACCCCTCTCTCTGGATGTTATTGTGACGTATCATCGCGAGTCAAATTCAATGGCTCCTCTACATTACTGGAATTATGATTATTAGGTTTATCTATGGTTGAAAGTATTTCTTTATTATAATATATATATATATATATATATATATATATATATATATATATTCTTTTGGGATATTTGTATATTATTTTTTATATTATTATTATAGTTTTACTGCAAGAAAGCGATTTTATATAATAACAATAATGATGATAATAATAATAATAATAATAATAATAATAATAATAATAATAATAAT
>CALSCE010010635.1:12019041-12036360 GCA_943593645.1 Bovichtus variegatus | reverse complement strand
TCTCTCTCTCTCTCTCTCTCTCTCTCTCTCTCTCTCTCTCTCTCTCTAGCCATCCTTGTCTACAGAGTATTTCAAAATGAGGCAAAGAGGAACGTAAAGATGCTTCACGGCATCATTCACCTGCTGGCCCTGATCATCAGCATCATAGGTGTGGTGTGTGTGTGTGTGTGTGTGTGTGTTTGTTAAGAAGTTAAAACCAGTGTGGATGTCTGTGAGACACAGAGAGATACCTTAATGATTGTTTCTCTCTGTCTGACTGTGTGTGTTTGTGTGTAGGTATTGTTGCTGTGTTTGACTTCCACAGAGCAGCAAAGATCCCAGACATGTACTCTCTACACAGCTGGTGCGGAATGGCTACCATAGTCTTATTCTGCGTACAGGTACCCCCCCACACACCCCCCACACACACTTTATCTTTCAGCGTGATTTAAAGCATGACCAGCAGGGGACATCCAAAATGCTCGCTGCTTGCTTGGTGGTCCCGTGTTGGCGAGTGTGTAACTACTGAGGTCCACGTTTGGCACACAGTAATGTTCACTTTTCATACCATTTCTCCCAGTGGGTGATGGGTTTGCTGTTCTTCCTGTTTCCTGTTGCGTCGTCATGGCTACGAGCCTCGTACCTCCCCATACATGTGTTCTGCGGTCTGGTTCTGGTGGTTATGTCCATTGGGAGCAGCCTGCTCGGCATCACTGAGAAACTCCTCTTCAGCATCCTGTATGTCCGTCTGCCATTCATCTACTTTCTCAGCATTATTTAAAAAAAAAAACAACACAGTTCCTCACTTACCTTGAGTGGTATCCAGGAATGCTAGTAGTTTTGGTTTTATATTTTTGAGATAAGCATCTCTGAGAATTCTGCCAGTACACCAATACTAGAATTCCCTCATTGTGTCTGTCTGTCTCTCTTCCTCTCTCTGGACCAAGGCCCGTCTACCCTCTGTTCGCCCCAGAAGGGGTTCTGGGCAACGTCTTGGGGATCCTGCTGGTCTGTTTCGGGGTACTTCTGTGCTACTTGATCACCAGGGAAGAGTACAGACGTCCCCCAAACCCAGAGGAAGAGTCTCTGTCCGTCCACTTCAAGACCCTGACTGAGGGGGGGTCGCCCACCACGCCTTGACCTCAGCGTGAGGTCTGACACCTCCCCTCCTCTGGATACAGTGTAGTGTCTGTACAGTGATACCCAGTAACAAAGCCGTCCGAAAATACAGTTTTCAAAAGTTTAGGTTTGCTCAGTGTTTCAAAATGATCATTTTAATACTAATATCTCGCCCAGTGTTTTTTGTAACCTTGAATTCTTGAAGAAAACATGCCTTTACAGACCGAAGAATAAACAACGGAGCAAAGTCTTTTTTGGCTAAAACTATACTATTTAAAACACTTCCACATACAGCAAGTATTTTTTAAATATGTTTTTTTAGCGAAAATGCATGTGTCTGGCAAGTAGTGATCATTAGTTTTATTAGTTTTAATCCAGGACCGTCTGTTGGATCCTGTGGCTCTTGAAGGTGTGCTAAATCTAGTAGTTCACACTGTTCAATGTACTGGATACGTTTATAATCAACTTTGCTTATTTCTCTGCTATTTGATATAATAGTTATTTTAACTATTTATGTTGAGCATCTTTGGCACAATCTTTTTCAGTCGATTTAAGTTGTAAGTTGTTTAAGGCTTAGGTTAGGTTAGTGTTCGTCTCTGATCCGACTCTGTATTGGCAGGTATTGACTATTAAAGGACTCAGATCGGTATCAGGGACAAAAAACTTGAAAGCTATCGTTAGTAAGTAGCTATTGTACAAGTACACAGCTAAAGTGCAACTAATGCCAAACATTGCACTCACATTTAACTTTCTCCTTGATCTACGCATTCCTTTTGGAACCAGCCACATCTGCCATCTTGATTTTGACTATTTTGGATGAGTCACTGAGCATAATAATAATTTTTTTTAAAGATTTAAAAAATGTACAGCCATAATGTCCGACAAATTCATTCCTCTGTACGCAAAAAATGTAAAGTTGCAACTTGCCAAATGATCCTCCAAGATGAATGGCACTCCGTGAAAGTGACTGATAATGCTGTCAGTACTACATCAGTAAAACAAGCTTTTGAGAAAATGATTCACGTTGCACTACTTTTGTAGGTCACAAAACTATTAACTGCACTCAAATAAAGTCTGCTCTTTATTTTTAAATTCCCAGTATCTATACTATCTATCCCTGTGCCTCAGATCCAAGTGCTGAGAAGCCAAGTCAGGACAGTTTGTCCACAACACATAATGCATAAACTAAATATATTCCATTTGTCTATTAGTAAGCTGTTTGTGTTTAAATGGACTGTCATGTTTAAAATATCTGTTCAGTGTGTATATTTCATTTTGGTCGCTTGATGCAGTTTTACCTAGAGATGGTAAATCAATGTCTTGAATGTGTTTAACCAAAAACTGTATAACATGTAGCTACAGTTATTTGTGATGTTGGCTTGACTTCAGTGCTCCACACTAGTGCCTAATACAAAGCTTTCACTCTAAATGACTGGACATGTTTGTCTTATGTACTTCTTGACAGTGTTAGGCATGATGTCATCATCTCATTGGGAACAATCTGAAATAAACACAGATGTGTGAAACGGCTGAGTTTTTTATCACCTGACTCCTGATATAATTCGAGATGTTAAAGCTGCATCAGGTGAGGGTAACTATGTATTTAGATGCAATTCTAACTCAATAAATTGCTACATTTTGTATAGGTGTCTTCAGAAATGGATTGCAATTGCTGAGACCCAACACATTTTAGTTAACCACAGCTTTTAGTTACTTGTACTTTTCAAGAGTATTTCCATTGTCTGCTCCGTTATACCTCGACTACACCACATTCTATTTGGGAATATTATGCTTTTTACTCCTACATTTATCGAACATCTAGGAATACTGCTTACTTTGCAGGATTTAATATACAAAAAAAACAAACATTTGATGATCTTTTTTAGATTACACTGCTAAACAGGATATAAAGTAGTTAATAAGCCACGCCTTGATCAGCTGTAACATTGACATGACTTCAAAGGGATGCTAATGCTAATGCTGCTCTGTGTCTGCTGTATATAGAACTAGGCGACTTTATAAAAGGTGATAATATATTAATATTTTGTTAACAGCTTATTCCACTTTCCTAGAGTGGCAGATTAATAAATAATGCAGCTTTAAGCTCTATTTTCAATTAGTGCATGATGTGAAAGATTCTGAATACTGTATAGTAGAGAGAGAGAGAGAGAGAGGGAGACTTACACATATGTCTTTCATTCAGTTTTATTCCTCTTTGTAATGTTCACATGAGCAGACACATTCATGTCGTTTTTAAATGTTTAGTAATGATGTTCTTCTTTTTGTTGTAACCGTCCTGGGTTTTAAATATTAACTTATCTTACACACAGTGAAAAAGTCCACAGTAAACCCACAAACGGAACACGCCTGTCCCGGCTAGTGGAATTGATTACCTGTGGCGCTTCAACCTTGGGCCTCGGGACCCCAAAGCAGGTTGGGGGTTACACCCTATATGTACAGCACAACACATTGTTTTATCAAAAGATACAACTGTCATCCGACTCATCAAGGATTTGAAGCAACACTGATGAACTATGACAAGCCATTTGCACGCTTTATCACTTTCGATTTTAAACTAGTTTTGAACATCCAATCAAAAATCTCTTTCATTACTGTAACTGGGCAGAATTAGAAAGCATACCCAGCAGTCCGACTATATTAACGGCTCGAGTAATGAAGTATTACCACATCTCACAGCCGGAAACTCCTGAGCTGTAAGGAATAAGGGCAGTGGTCACAGAGACTGTTAGAGGTTCATCCGCAACTCTGCTGGTTCATTAGAAACATAATGTACAAAAAAAACAGGCATTCATGTGCATAAAATACATTTAAAAAAAGAAAGGCTAAGTCCCACTTTCTGAATCCCGTCTGTTAGTCACATCCCCCTTTGTAAAAACTATCTCAGGAGTTGATTGTTAGCTAACTTTGATACTTTCGCTACGCCTGTCGATCTTTCCATTCTCACAGCGCATATTCAGTTTACAAAAACGAGGGGGACAGATTTTTGTGTTTAGTTTCTTTTTTTTTTTTTTTTTTCAGACAGAGGTAGATAAAAGCAGGTTTCTCATTTCTTTCTGTCAGACAACCGTTGCTTTTGCCATCTGAAATGGTAACTTTCGCTGGTTCATTTCTGAGCTGTAGCTTGCTAATCAAGCTAACATCAGCTCCCTGACTCAGCGGAAAACAGCAACTCCATCTGACCAGCAAAATTGTCTTAAACCAAAAATCTTGTAAAATCTTAAATATGCACTTGATGGCTACATATGGAGCAAAAAAAAAGAAAAAGGCAAACATTTGGTTTAGTTTTAACACTACTAAAATGCAGTTAGTTAATAAAATGCCTTGATCTATGTAGTAACCATAGATTGTATAAAACATGGACGTAGTCACCCATAGGCTGCTGTAGCTCAAAGTGGCCGCCTCCGGCTGTCGCCATCTTGGCAGTGACGACATCGCCTAACTCCCGGCTAATCCAAAAATGGGCAAAGAGGTGGATCGTCGGTAGAGCTGAGGCGGGCCACAGCAGACAGCTAGTGGCTAGTGACTTGTGACGTCACCCACCTGTCACTCAAAGCAGCCACACCCTTAATTATGCATCATTTTAATATCATTTAAACGGTCGAGATATATAGAAATTCACCCCCTGGATAGTTGTCAAGAACTTAGCTATAGAGACCAAAACCGTTTTTTTTTTTTTGTACCAGGCTGTAAACATGTTTATTTCTTCTGTAAAGTTTGGCATTTTAACTTGGGGGTCAATGGGGATTGAGTCGTTTTGGAGCCAGCCTAAAGGGGCCATTGGAGGAACTGTAGTTTTTGGCACTTTTGCGTTGGTTTCATATTGCAGCACCGGAGATTGCCGCTTGGAAGTAATGCTCGATTACTACTGTAGTAGTTATTCAGGCATGCTGCTAGTTACGGTTGCTGCGGGACGGGTTTTACCGAACAGTCAGTTGGCTTTTAGAGCTACTGACAGTTGAAGGAGCCAATAGTCAGCTCATGGGACATTTAAGCACTATCTTTCATGGCAACACGTGTAAAGGGCCCTGGTATATCAGTTGGGATTCATGTGGTTTGCATAACTTAGGACATTAGGACTACATAATACAAAAGGCCTTTATAGAAAAGACAAAAATAACTCTACCTGAAACAAAAACTCCAATAACCTTAAAAGGCATTTTTACAGGATGTTAATTGTAGATTGTTAATATACAAACAGGAAGAGACGTTAACCTAAAACTGAGCAAAGCTGAACTGACTTTGCTTTGCTTTTTTCTTTTGTCTCGTTGAAAAGAAGGTTTCCATTATGCTCTGTGTGAGAAAGCCTCAAAACAAACATACAAAGGCAAATCCAAAAGATATATACAGTTTTAGGAGAAACAATATTTTTTACAGTTTAATACATATATAACTTAAAAAAGATAAATATCACTTATTTTAGTTTTTATATACAGCAAGCCAGTGCTTCTTCAAGGACAGCATCATCCTAGTTTTACAAACTATGGCTTGGGACCGGGTCACTGACCAGCATCTGACTGGATCCTGGATCCTGCAGTGACGGTTTCCAGGTTTCCAGTCATGCGAGCGCTTCAAAGTTGAAATGGAACTTTCATTAAATGCCTAAGCAGCAGACAAAGGTGGTCGTGGTGGTTTTTAGTCTCTCCTGTCTGACTAAATGTCACCGTCTAGAGTCTGTGAACATGGCCGAAAAACTCTATTGTTGGCATTCAGAGACTTCAGCTTTTAAATGTGCTGTAAGCCAGAGATGAACAGAGAAGGATGGAAGGGTTATTTAATTGCTGCCAGATATAATTTCTGTAGTCACTTCTGAATTCCCCCCAAATACACTCTTCCTCATTGTACTTTGTAATGGCAGATGCTGTCTTATGTTTAAGTCTCACTCCCTTCGTCCTTGCTTTGCTTCTTTGTCTCGGGCTGGTTCATTTACACATCTGACCTGTAACAGGCAATATGTTCCATATGCAACGTATTGATTAACTTCTGCTTTCCCCTTTTGCCTTCTAAACAATAACAGGAGTTGGTGCATTTCAAAGGAAGTGCCTGTCTTTCTGAAACCGATTATTCCAGAAATCTCTCTTTCTTCTTCACACAACAACTTCAATCCCTTTTTCATGTGTACGAGAGCGACCGTACACCATGAATACCTTCAAGAAGAGTGTGTGCTATTATATGTCGTACAAACTTGTTCATTTCAAGCATAGCCCGGCCTTAATAATTCCATAGCCCCAGTTAATATTGGAATATATGAGTTATTTTTAACCACTCTTTATTAACCCTCCTCCCTTTTCTCTGACTTAACATTTAAACCTTTCTCTATACATTGGACTCTACAAAGGGTCTTTTTGGTTTGACAGGAGAGGTAGGGCCCGTCTTTCTGTCACTCGGTCTGTCTGAGCAGCTATGGATCACCGGCAGCGTCCGAGCCAGTTTTACATCCAGGTAGGAGGGATTCTGACTGGCAACTTTCACTGACCCTTCACCCTGAGGATAGTAGTCGAGCTGGTTGTCATTGTGGGCATTGTTGTTGCTGCGGTTGTAGTAGGCAATGGAGGATGGCTGGGGTGGGCCGAAGACCCCTTGATTGGGGGTTTTGCTTGGCGAGGTGACTACCGTGTCCACTGAAGACACGGCCCAGGAGCGAGAAGGGCTGAGACAGGACGCAGAACTGGGAGGGGCTTGTTGCTGATACTGCTGGTGCACCCTCGCGGCCCTGTCGTTAACGCCCATGAAAGGGGTGTTCCTAGATGAACGGCCTGCCTCTCCAGGATAAGTCCCGCCTCCTACCATGCATATTTCTGACTGGGGAGAGGAGTTCAGAAAGAGGTCGTCATGGTAACCAGTAAGCTCTCCCACAGAGGTCAGATCTGAAGGTACATCCATGTGCTGGGCGGAGGCTGAGGTCCTGAAGCCTAGGCCTTGATTAGCGAGATGCCCACCAGCAAGGCTGCCGCTGCTGGTGGAGAAACGGACGCTGATACTCTGGGAGTGGACAAGAGGCCTGGGGGGAGGCGCGGGGGAGGAGGTTGGGTGGGCACTGAGCGGGCGTCGTAGTCCCCCCGGATGCTGGTATTGGTAATCGTGCGATGGTGGAAGGCTTTCAGCAGGCCTTAATGTTGTTTCAGTAACTTCCATGGGGTAGTAGGCTGCTTTGGATTGGTTGCGACTGAACTGACGGGTTGGGCCAAATCTGTTGATCCCTGCCCTCTCCCCTCCTCCTTCTCTTCCATAGGCAGACGCAGGTCTTCCCTGGCAAACAAAGTCAACATCTACATCGTCTAGTGGATACGAAGCTCCAGAGCTCAGACCAGCCTGGACCTGCAGGCTCGGCCTGATATCGAGGGGACTCGGGCAAATGCCTTCCCCGAGCTCGGCCAGTTCTTGTGGCAGTTGGCCAAACTGCGAGTAAGCAGAACCTCCCAAAATCATGCTGGAGTGGGCCGAGGAACTGGGCTGACTGGTTCTGACAACCTGGACTTTGGTTGGTTGGAGCCACTGGCCTTGAACAGGGTTCTGCTTTTGGAAAGATCTCTGATGGTGGTGGTGCTGCACTCCCTGGTTCTGGTCTGAGAGGTGAAGAGCTGACATGGACTGCGGATGGTGGTGCAGACCATTTCCTGACAATGCAGGCATACTTTCTGACATTGGTCCGGGTCGCTGTTGATGCTGCATCGGGGAGAGAGGAGGGCTGAAATGGTGGTAAGAGGAAGATGTAGCAGGAGGCGCAGATTGACAGGGAGAAGTAGAGGAGGGGGCGTGGGTGGGGCTGGGATGATGACGATATAGGAGAGTTGGGGAGAGGGAGGAGGGTGATGGCACCCCAGGGCGGCAGTGGGTGTCAAGGCTTTGAACCACAGGAGGAGGGTGGAAGGAGGAGGAATGAGGAAGAGCATCTCTTTCCCTGTGACTCTCCTCCTCCTCTTCCTCCTCTTCCTCAGTCAGCCCCTCCCTGTCCTGCACCTGCAGACAACCTGAATCTCTGCACCTGGCCACATGCTGTTGATAAACAGGATGTGACGGAGGAGGCGGAGAGTCTTGTTGTTGTGCAACCTGCCGACACTCTTCCTTGACCCGGGACAGCAGCCGCTGGATCTCCCGGTTGGATGGGCACAGGCGACTGGCCTCAATCAGGTCCTCTAGGGCTGCATGGAACTGTCTGAATGATGAGACAGATCGAAATGCAAAGAGAGAAATAAGATTTCAGAAGAAGACTTAAAGAGAGAGTGCTGTAATAAATGATGCAGGGATATTCGGGGCTTCAAACTACAAAACTAGACGACAAACTGTTTAGAAAGTTCAGTCTTTCATCCCAGACTCCTTCTACCAGCTGGTTTACTGAATCTGGATGTTTTCATGATAGGGGTGTCATGATTCTCAATTTCAATTTGACCTTCCATTTCAAGGTCGCAATTTGATTAGATTTTTTTGCCATTGTCCAGAGTCTGGATTCCTTAAAGAGATCTTTGCTTTTATGCCCAGACAGCTTTAATGTCGACGACACGTTTGTTGTTTACTGATGGAAAAATACTGTTTGAACATGTCTGTATGTAAGATAACTCCGCCCGTTATTGCAATAATAAAGAAGCTTGTTTGAACTTTGAAGACGGTGTCGGCTGAGAATAATTTTCTTAACATTTACATAACAAGGGCAAATGTTGCCAAAGGGTGACTCCAAGGAAGCAGGAGGATTTTTCAGTTCTGTTGTTTTTACGCCATCTTGGACTCCGTCAGTGGCCGTGGTGTCTCAAAAAGTGCAGCTGCAAGCTACAGGTGAGCTGCGCTGCGTTGTCTTTCAGCTGCAGGCTCCTGGTAAACTACACTGCGTTGTCTTTGAGCACTATTTTAGAGTAAAATAGATGATAAAGCAGCTTATGCTTTAGGATCTTGTTGCCACCACGGTGTTGTGCAGTTTGGGTCTGTTTCGTCTTACAACTTGAACACTTTCACAGTGTGTTTTCAGTTCATGAAAGTTAATTGTAACATTTTGGTCGCCTAAAAATGTCGCCCCTACTTTGCTCCACCCTCTTGTGTCACTTATGGTTCCAAAAAAACAATATGGCATCGGCCAAAAACCAAGATGGTGACGGCCAAAATGCCAAACTCGAGGCTTTAAAACCGTAGTCAACAAACCAATGGGTGATTCATTTGAAGGGAGGAGTTCAGGATCTGGTCAGGGTTAGCTTGTTCAATTCAACCACTTGTCCTTATGTCGCTAAGGTTACCTGCGTCCACGTTTGGCACGGGCTCGGGCATAAAAGGCTTCGTAGGATTTAGCTTTCAGCTCGAGGGCCTTGGTGGCAAACTCCTCAGCAAGGCCAAAGTCCTGCAAGCAAGTAAAAACAATCCATGATGGAACGTCGAGACGGAGGACACCAGACCGTGAGAGACGATTAAAACATACCACATCATGGGTTGAAATTAAATTGGGAGTCATTTTAAGACCATGAATCACAAATTCTGTCGCGGTTATACCACGTTTCTCCTATATGTGCCCGTGTGTGCAGCAGACATAGAGACTCACGTTCATCTTGCGGTGGCAGCGAGACAGGTTGAGCAGCACACACACTCTCAGCTGCCTGAACGTCTTCAGCTCGTCCCCTGGAAACTTCTGCAGAGCTGACTGATAGGAGTGAGCAGCTTCCCTGACTGTACCTTGCTACAAACACACACACATAAACAGAATACTTACAATATGAAATAAATGTTTGTGCAACTGGTTAAATCTGTATGTCTGCGATTAAGTTCGCCCGTGCTTGCGTGTGTTACCTTGTACAGTCTGTCTCCCTCTTGGATCAATTTACTGAGCAGAACCATTAAGATGTCTGGTTTAGAGGTTGCCATGGCCCAGGTGGCTGGTCCTACACACACACACACACACACACACACACACACACACACACACACACAAACACAAACACACACACACACACACACACAATGCTCACCATTATTATTTTATTATTTTGAATTTTTATTGAAAAGATGTTCGGTGGAAAAACAACCACCGAGTTGTTTAGGTGTGGGTAGCGCAACCATATGGCCGATTTATTTGAGGTTTTGGCTCATAACTGCTGAAGCACAGAAGCTAAAGTGGATCCCTTTGTTCAACACAAATCTGAACACACCATGCTCTTTTCTCTTCACACGTTTTCCACCACTTTGACTGTTTTCCAAAACAGTTTTTTCACCCCTATTCCAATTTCATCCATTCATTTTCCTCCTTTAACTGGAACAGTTCAACATTTTGGGAAGATTGATAGCACTCTCAGGTCCGTATTCTAAATAGGAAGCTACCACCGGTAGCCGGTTAGCATACAGATTATGCTAAGCTACGAACAGCTAGCCTGGCTCTGTTAAACAGGTAACAAATGTTTTATAATATATTCAAGTCTTGTACACATGGCATGTGTAGTGAGGTCACAGTGACCTTTGACCACCAAATTCTCAATCATATCATTCTTGAGTCAAAGTGGACGTTTGTGCCAAATTCAAATAAATTCCCCTGCAGGCGTTCCTGAGATATCACGCTCACGAGAATGGGACAGACGGATGGACAGACCACCCGAAAACAAAATGGCATAAAGACAGTAGAAATGATGGGAATAGCATTGCTGAGCCATGTTTATACCTATCTTGGCTCCCTTTTTCAGCAGAGCGATGACTGCTGAAGTGTTTCTGCAGCCGACCGCCCGGTCCAGAGGACGCATCCCGCTGCAATCCACATGCTCCACTGACGCACCGTGATCCACCAGGTGCTGAACCTAACACCGAAAACAACAAAAACAACTATTCATATAAAAAGACTTTTCATTTTCAGATTTAGTCTTCCTCACCAGCTGTTGTTGCTATTGCCATCAATAAATACTACGGAGAGTAGTAGTTACCGATTTAGCGTAGAATATGGACACGAGCTCCTTACATCTGCAGGACAGGTAAGGCAGGAACAGAGACACATTTTCTAAAAATAAAATTGGTTTTACACACCACTTCTGGGTCACCGCGGAAGGCAGCCAGATCCAGAGGTGTCCGTCCACTGCGGTCAGCGTGACTCGTGGCTGCACCTCGCTCCACCAGCTCTCTGACCAATGGGAGCTGGCCTTTCAGACACGCCCAGCCCAGCGGCGTTAAGCCTTCCCTGTCAGCCTGGTCGAGAGAGGCTCCTGGAAACAGAGTAAGTTTGCTATGTCACCGCTTCAAAAGTAATGAATTATCACTTTTTTTTAAGCGTGTATATGTGTAGTTGTAACTGCAATGTGTATAAGTAACTTTTTAGTTTTTAATAAACTAAAAACTAAACTAACAACGAGCGCAAAAATGACAAAGTATGTTTGGGAATGGGGGTCAGTTATAGGGTCCTCCACATGTTACGTCTGTTTTATGTGTAAATGTTGTATTTTGGTAGTTTAGTTTCTGGTCATATTTTAGTTTGTTCCACCCTTTTGCTCAAACTGTAAAAATATAATCGAAAACAGCTTTTCTGTGAATGAAGAGACACTCAGTGCTGTGGTTACCATGATCCAGGAGCAGCTGGGCGGTGGCCATATGTCCCTCTGAGGCTGCCGCCATCAGAGCGGTTCGACCCTGCTGGTCCACCATGTTCACCTCCACCCCGTGACTCAACAAGAGCTCCACCACCTGACGCAGAGACACAAACACAGACAGTCACTCAGCATTTCTGGAGTTCACTCTGTGTGTGTGTGTGTGTGTGTGTGTGTGTGTGTGTGTGTGTGTGTGTTCCAACGTACCGGCCCGTGGCCACGTCTCACAGCACTGAAGAGGGGAGCCACACCCCGAATGTTGCCTTGCTCCACAGCAGCCCCCTGATCCAACAACAACCTGCAGACCGCCAGCCTGCCACTTCCTGCAGCTGCAGTCAGAGCTGACACACACACACACACACACACACACACACACACACACACACACACACACACACACACACACACACACACACACACACACACACACACACACACACACACACACACACACACACACACACACACACACACAGTTGGAAACAGGCTTTCTAATGTAAACGTACGTTCCGGACAAAAAACTTTTTTTAACAAGTCACAGTTAATAACATGTTATGGCATGAGTAAAACATTACAAAACAGGTTCTTTTAAAAAATATATTCAGAAATGTTATCTCTTGTATGTCATTAAATACTGACCTCTGCTTGTAAGATGTTTGGGAGGATAAAGATTGGTTGAGTAAGAGTCAATTTGTGACTTAGTTGAACTACATACTTAAAAAAAGACTAATACAATATATTGTAAGAAATGAAGGAGCCGATGGGGTGCAATTACTGTAACTTGAGTGGGTTGCAATTCTTTTAAAAAAAAGAATAAGAAAAAGTGTTTTTTGAGAAGGAAAATGTTATGAGAA
This sequence comes from Bovichtus variegatus, assembly GCA_943593645.1. Classification (NCBI taxonomy): domain Eukaryota; kingdom Metazoa; phylum Chordata; class Actinopteri; order Perciformes; family Bovichtidae; genus Bovichtus; species Bovichtus variegatus. Next base: position 12,023,852 of record CALSCE010010635.1, on the reverse strand, counting down.
GATGTGTAAAATGTAGTTGTCCATAATATGTTGCAGTATGAGACGTAAGGATAGATTAAAGAACAATAAAGGGTGAGAGGACCACAAAATGACCTTCTTTCCTTCTCATACCACTATCACCAACTCAAGTTCTCATCAACTCGAGACATTTCAGTATTCTTTATTATTCTACAATAAATGTATTTGCTACTAAAAAAAAATTGACTCACGATTTCTTTTAAAATAATGAACCAGTTAATTAATGAAATGTAGTCATCAAATAAATTGATAAATTGTTAGAATGTTGTTATAAGCTTGAGCTGTATCTGAATCAGGCTACAACTGAATGTTAAATAATTGTTTTTATTCTGTTATTCCAATACAAAGATTTATTATTTTTCAGTTTCCTCCTGTAGAGGTCAGTAGTGTGCAGCACAGCAGTCGCTCTTATTTACTGTTTGGTAGTTTTCTAAATGCAGCCCACATGAGATATGAGGAGGAAGAGAGCCAGGCAGTGGAGAAGATTTTACAATTTGCATTTGTTTGAGAATTCAAAGATAAGGTATTACATTATTTTTTACCAAATTGTGCCTCGTAATTTACTTTTTGTGGAAAAGTTTGCCCCAATGACACTACAAGGGTCATGTATAAAATATTTTTACTAACATTATTGAGTGATCTTATACATACCCATTACTGAAGTTTAAAAAAAATTTAAATCTAAATATTAAAACTTTATTTCTACTGGGTCTCAGGAGGGTAGTACTGCAGTATAAGTACTATTGATGTACAGGGGAGTCCGTTTTGTCTCATCTTTACACTATTGTAGTGCAGGATTGCATATTTCCAGCAGGTTATTGCTTAAAGGTGTCAGTGAATTACTCAGTTCTCTCTTTAGTTTAGTAATATGAGTAGTAGCCTCTGGGCCATGAACACTGTAACCGATTTCTGCCCTTACGTAGCTTTAAAAATAAATTTAAAAAACGGATAAACTGCAGCACTTCAAAAGATTTAAAAAATATTCTTCATGTATATCAAAAACTATCTTCATTGGCATTGTGTATTATGTTTAATACATGTGTACATGTTTAAAATTCAAAATAAACACTGATAAACTAGTAAATCTTCTGATCAAATCAGTAGCATTAGTGCAGTGTTGTAGTTGTGGTACCTGTCTCTCCCCACAGACTGTCAGGTGTGTTGATCTCAGGTCTCTCCTCCTCTTCCTCGTCCTCCTCTGGAAGATCCAGGAGGTATGACACCATCTACACATATACAAACACAATAACACATGTTACAAACGCATCATACGTTCAATTTTCACGATTCAGTAACACACAGTATTATAAAAGTGTGTGTGTGTGTGTGTGTAGTTGACCTCTGTGTGGCCCATGCTCGCTGCAGCAATCAGAGCCTGCTGCACCGCCTGGCACCTGCTCGCCCCCCTCTGGCTGCAGCAGGAAGTGCAGCTCCAGTCTGCACGCTTCAGCAGGAAGCGCAGCACCTCGAGGTGGCCCCGCTGAGCCGCGTGCACCAACACACACCGACCTGAGCCGTCTACATGGCCAACCTGTGTACACACGGGAGACAAAGACTTAGAGGCACCTTGGACACTTCAAAGCCCGGAGGCAAAGGAAGACAGTATGAACAATCACGAAAAAGAAGGTTTTTGTAAAAAGAAAAATTGTAAATGAGTTGCTCAATGCGACCCTGACCAAGAACCTAGCTCTGTGCATGTTGGGTCTTCTACCTAAACATCTACAATTTTGTGGCGACAATAATCTGTGGTACTGACTGGCAATGCTAACAGGAAGCAGAATTATTGAGGGACAATGGAAATCAGCCACACCTTAGCTTAACCACAAGTTATGAACGACTCGTATTTAGACTCTCAGGCCGCCAACAACGGTTATCGAAGTTTGTATTATTATTTTTTGTTTATGGAGATATAGAGGTTTGTGTTGTGGGTTGGTTGTAATAGGTGTTTCACATGTGTAATTGTCCTAAGAAATGTCCATATCCCTGCTGTTACTGATTCAAATTCTGCACATAGTGGCTTTAAATCTTGAGAGCCACACAATCTATCAGGCAGACAAGCAGACAGCTACCTTAGCTGTGTGCTGACTCAGCATGGTGACGATGTCCAGATGTCCAGCTGCAGCAGCGAATCCCAGAGCAGTCAAACCATCCTGTGACTGAGCATCCACCTGGAAAAACAACACAGAAGCCACAAGTCTGGTTGCGGTTGATTTTTGCACGATCTTCCAATTACAACTTTGCCCACAATGTTCCCGTAAAATCAGGTATGTAAAACATCAATAATATCAATGATTCCACAGTCACTGAAAACCTCAGAAATCTATGAATATTCTTTTGTTTTTTTTACCTGAGCTCCGAGGTCTAGCAGCAGGGCCACAGCATCACTGTGGCCCAGGTGAGCATGGACACACAGCAGGGGGGAGTTGTTGAGGACATCACTACGGGAATCCACATTAGCCCCACCCATAATCAGCAACCTGCTCACCTGGAAAGGTAGGGAGCAAAGTTACAGTCCACCTGTATATTAGAAAAGTGTGTGCGGATGTGTGTGTGTGTGCACAATGTTACCTTGATGTTGGGGGTGTAGAGGTTGCGCAGCGATGAGAGAGCAGGGCTCAGGCTCTCCGTGCTGTAGGAGAGCCACAGCCCCTGCAGAACTGAGGAGGAAACCCCAAGCTTCTTACTCAGACCCTGGAGAGGAGAATAGATGCCACAGAAACAAAAAGTTAGACAGATAATAGACGGGTAGATATGGAAATTTTTTGTAGCAATGACTCAAGCAACTGGCTTAAAAACAGGAAATGTGCTGCTTAGAGGTACATGTGTATGTGGTACTCACCCTCACAACTGTTTTACTACAACTTGATTGACATCTGTCACTGGCTCTAGCTAGCTAACATGAGCTAGATAACCTGACTACATGAAGGGACATTTCACAGACCAACACTAACCTTAAAATGAGTAACCTGAGCATTAAAATAAGTAATGTTAGCATAAAAACAAGTGCCAATAAAATAATTAATGTTAGCATAGAAACAAGTAACGCTAGCATTAAAATAAGTAACGCTAGCATTAAAATAAACAATGCTAGCATTAAAACAAGTAACGCTAGCATTAAAATAAGTAATAACTTAAGAGCACATAAGCCCCTTTATTCTGGATTTATATTAGTCACGTCAGCATGTATGAAAATCCTGCTGTTGCGTTAAACTTCACTTACTATGTCAATCCAAGATTTAATGGTATTTTGACCCCCAGATGTAGATGAATAGACAGCAAATAAACACTTAATAAATGGTTTATAGTTCATGTAGTTGTTAGTAGATATAGAAACATTTGCCAGCACTTATACTTTCTCCAGTAACTGGTGTTTAACTAGTTCAATGATAATATAACACAGTTGCAAGCATGAAGAATCAAGAATGTTTGTTAAAATGTGTTTTTAATTATTCATTGATTGTTAATTCACCAGTCACACTTCCTATAAGAGGATTTTTGACAAATACATTAATAAACATATGTCGATATATCTGTGTACTGCTATGCTATAACGTGTTATCAAACATGTATTAAGTATATACTGCTAATAAATGCTAAATGCAGCCACACAGGATCATGCACATTTTGTGATTTTCTTTTCTCTGAAAATGTATTACCGCAACAACGTGATGCATTTTCCATCCAAAGCACGACAAACGTTTACAAACAAAACTCCAAAAGGTGTTTGTTCCACACTAGTTTCTGTAAAAAGCTATCCAGCACCTTATTAAAATACAGGGCTCAAACCTAATCGCTAATTCTGTGCTCTGAGGTGAAAGGGAGGTCTCTTTCTTATTACTTTTGTGATTCCTGCAGTCTATGGCAGCAAAGCAACTCCTCATGAAGGTACCCTGTCCAAACCCTCTATACTGAGCCACTTGAAGACTTTCTGCGTGTGTTTGTGTGCTAACCTTGTAGATGTGAGCCTTCAGGATGTGATGTCCAAGCTCCAGTGTCTGCTGTCGGTTCAACTTTCCTTCCTGTCTGCAGAGCCAGAAGGCCAGCAGTGTGTGACCGCCCCTGGAGACACAAACAGACAGCTCAGTGTAAACGTCTCTCTTTCTTTCTTTGTCTTTTTCACTGTCACTCGCTCACTGTCTGCGAGTGTACCTGGGGTCGCAGAGGAACCTATCGTCCTGACCCTCTTCTCTCCACATCAGCCACTCCCTGAAGGAGGCATGGTTTAGCATCCTACTGCCGTCGCTCCGCCGCAGCAGGAAAGAGGAGAGCTGCTCCAGACGGTGCGCAAACTCCCCCCAGTGCAGCATTCCCCCAGTCAGAGCGCACGCATTCACCACCTCAAACAGCTGGAGGAGGAGAGGAACAGTCACATTTCAAGTGCATTCATATTCCATTTTTTCAATATGAGTCAGACCAACTTCAACAGAAGTCTATAGTCATGCTAGCAGCTCTGCAAGGCTGAACTTGGGCACAGCAGTGCTTTTAAACTAAATGCTAACGTCGGCATGCTAACATGCTTACAATGACAATGCTAACATATTTATACGTTTAGCAGGTGTAATATTTACCGTGTTCACCATCTTAGTTTGCCGTGTTAGCATTTCCTATTAGAACTAACATTCAGTACATCTGAGGATGATGGGAATGTTTTGCAGATATTTGTTCATTAAACAAATTTGACAAGATGAAAACTTTGAGCTAATGATGGCGCTTGAGAAAAAGTGAAGGTTGTTGTAATGTAACGCGCACACACACACACACACACACACACACACACACACACACACACACAC
>CALSCE010010635.1:11994110-12019031 GCA_943593645.1 Bovichtus variegatus | reverse complement strand
ACACACACACACACACACACACACACACACACACACACACACACACAGTGACGGTGTGTACCTGCTGGTCGGTCAGTGGGTGCAGCGATGCCACAGTAACGTTGAGCAGTGGCAGAACTCTCTGGAAAGACGACTGGGTGGGAAAACGCATGTTGAGCTGCAGCAGGTAGACTTCTGCTAGACTCACAGGGACCACCTGCACACACACACACACACACACACTATTTACGATCATCCTCTATACTGTATATCAAAATGAATACTGGGTATGTCTAACTAAACAAACGCATCTAAATGATTCATTGATTTATTCATTTGTGTTTACCTGAATAAGCCAAAAACGAAAAGTGATATTTTAATCACTTTCAGCAGTTCCGGTGCTTCCACTTTAACTGAAATGTTTTTTAGTTTTTTTTAAAGTGCTTTTATCATTTACAATTAAACTGACATTTCAACTGTTTTCATCTCTACATTCCATCTGATAATACAACTGCTTTCATGGGCAGATTATGAGACAATGGGCCACCGGGCACAGACATGCAAAACACATTATAATTGTTTAGCCTCTTTTTGTAAATGTTTTGGTCTTTTTGTGGTCAGTTTGTGTCTCTTTGTGGTCAGTTTGTGTCTCTTTGTGGTCAGTTTGTGTCTCTTTGTAGTCATTTTGAGTCTCTTTGTAGTCATTTTATAGATGCTTTATTTTACTTTGTGGTTCATTTTGAGTGACATTTTGCAGGTGAATGCTTTGACTCCTGATACTTTGGACCCCTGTTTACGACTCAAGGGATGTTACAATAGCTTCTCTTTAAATAACAGTAAGTAGTTACATCTCTTACACTTCATCTGAGAGTTCAACTGCATTTGGCGTTTACTTGTCAAATTACATTGAATACCTAACTTGATTGCTTAGACATCAACCTTCTCTTAGCTCTTATTCTTGAACTGTTAGTTCAACTCCTCTCAGTGTTTTCACTCAACTCCCATAAAAAAGTTCACATGCAAACAAAGTTTTATAAAACTGTATTACATTTTTTAGTAGTTTTCAGAAATTTTCAGAGTACGCTATTACACTTTTTCAAAAGATTTTGATATTTCTAGTTTATCAATCAATTACAAAGTAGGTAGTTCTCTATTATATCTGACCGGACTAACTTTATATTCCTATAATCTTTCTTTTGTTTGTCCTCCACCGGTTCTTTCTTCCCTCCGCCCCTTCCTCACCTTGAAGCTGGAACTCTTCAGGACCAGGTATCCTCCCTCTATCAGGTCCAGGGTCAGCTTCAGGTAGAGGTACGAGCCCCTGCTCAGGCTCTTCAGGTGGCTGATCAGCTTGGCCAGTGCCGTGTTGTCAAGGCGACCATTGCTCAGCGACACATTGCTCTGGATCTCTGCACTGCTGTGGATACGCTGCATCAGGTAACCCTGTGAGAAAAAAAGATGGCAGTATAAATGTAGAGAGAGACAGATAGAGACAGAGACAGATGGACAGACAGACAGACAGACAGACAGACAGACAGACAGTCACCTGCAGGTCCTGGTCTATGGCGTTGTTCTCTTCCATTCTGTCCAGTGAGATGCAGTGAAAAGGTAGGGAACGAGTTATGTCCTGATTGACAAAAACACAAGAGAAACAGATTTAGTTTAGCTTTGTTAGCTTCATGAGGCTGTTGAAAAGTCGTTTCTGCCAAAAACTGCAGTTCCTTGAATCCAAATGGGAGTCAATCTTCATAGACCCTCATGTTAAAATGCCCAACTTCACAGTAGAAATAAACATGTTTACAGCCTGGTACAAATAATAATATCTGTACGGGGGGGGGGTGATTTTTATAGAACTCCCCCGTTTTATTAAGGAATGGCTGCTTTGAGTGACAGGTGGGCGCCAGTCTATGGTAACATGTTTTGTAAGGTCCCAGTGACCTTGACCTTTGACCACCGAAATCTAATCTAAATGGACATCTGTGCCAAATGTGAAGAAAATTCCCTGCAGTCGTGCTAATTATAACTGGTTGAAGAAAGGCATACAACTGCGAGGTGGTAATTCTAGTTTAAGTGAATGTGGTGTGCATGGATGGTGAGCTTATAGGTAGCGTCAACAAATGCATCATTTAGCAGAACATCTAACAGTTGTTTTCTGAAGTCGGTTGATATGTATATACATGTATACCTGCTGACCGGTCCTGACAGTGGTAATGACCTTCAACCAGGAAGGAAATTTCTGGACGTTTCGGGACAGGAAGGAAGTCAGTGTGTCGCCGTAGTCCGGCCGGTGAAACTCTGCCTCATTCAGCCCATCAATCAGTATAATAAGTCCCGCCCCCTCCACTTGCAACTTCCTCTCTGAAAAACCCCCCCCCCAACAATATAGAAAAGAATAGATTAAGTACTGTCCCTGGCTTTACAGAAGATAAGCTAGCAGAACACAGTACAACCCCAGTGTACCTCTGTAGAGCGCGTCCAATGGTTCTAGTATTCCTCTCTGGAGAGCAGAGCTCGGACCCTGGATGCAGGAGCGCAGACTTAGCGTGCTCTGTAGCTGTGGCGACTGGTGCAGCAGCTCCCGATAGGCCGACAGCTGAGGGGCGTCACTTAGCATCGCCGCCATGTTGTGCACGAACTCCGGAACCAGACAGGTGTGACAGTTGTCAGCTTGACAGAAGTGATATGAAACTACCTGCAGGACAGACGGGGAGAAATATTTGCATGATTTGTGGATTTTAACAAGACCTTGAGTTTGTTATTGGGGATTTCTTCACGGACCGTTTAAGTTTCTGGTTGAGAGAAATTTTGTGATGAAATGTGTCCGTCTTGGCATTACAAATCAGTAGAAAAGCATTCTGTGTAACATCCATATTAATCTATATTGGCACCAAATCCCAACATCAACTTGAGGTGCTCAGGGTGCTCCAGCAAAAAGAACACGAAGCGCATAGAGCGTAAAAAACACGAGGGGCTCAGAAACGCAAAAGCAGTGAGCGAAACACTTCACTCTCACTGAGAACAATTACAGAAAGCTGCACCTGGCTGATAAAAAGCACTCTTTCTGGTCGGGGCCTTAGATGCGAGTTATGACGTGTGAATTAGTGAGCTTTCGAGGTGCTAGTAGCTGAACTTTGTTACCTTTACACAGAGCCAGGCTAGCCGTTTCCCCCACGTCTCCAGTCTTTATGCTAAGCTAAGCTAACCATCTGCGGGCTCCAGGTACATATTTACAGTACAGGCTAGTGAGTGGCATCAATCTACCTCTCGGTAAGAAAGAGAATCATTTTACTCAAGCAAAAGTACAGAGGTATTATTAACTACATGTTTTTTCAAAAGTAAAAGTATTAGCATCAGAATGGCCCTTCTCAGCTATATTATTACTGATGCATAAACAGGTAAACAGCATTTTAATATGGTGGTGGAGCTAATGTTAACTACTTTATACTGTTGGGCAGTTTAAATCTTAACAATGCATCCTATTTTATCCATCCATCTTCAACCGCTTATCCGGGGTCGGGTCGCGGGGGCAACAGCTCCAGCAGGGGGCCCCAAACTTCCTTTTCCCGGGCCACATTGGCCAACTCTGACTGGAGGACCCCGAGGCGTTCCCAGGCCAGTGTGGAGATATAATCTCTCCACCTCGTACTGGGTCTTCCCCGTGGTCTCCTCCCAGCTGGCTGTGCCTGGAACACCTCCCTAGGGAGGCGCCCAGGGGGCATCCTTACCAGATGCCCGAACCACCTCAACTGGCTCCTTTCTACGCAAAGGAGCAGCGGTTCTACTCCGAGCTTCTCTCGGATGACTGAACTCCTCACCCTATCTCTAAGGGAGAAGCCAGCCACCCTTCTGAGAAAACCCATTTCGGCCGCTTCTACCCGCGATCTCGTCCTTTCGGTCATGACCCAACCTTCATGACCATAGGTGAGAGTAGGAACGAAGATAGACCGGTAGATCGAGAGCTTTGCCTTCTGGCTCAGCTCTCTTTTCGTCACAACGGTGCGGTAAAGCGAGTGCAATACCGCGCCCGCTGCTCCGATTCTCCGGCCCATCTCCCGCTCCATTTTCCCCTCACTCGTGAACAAGACCCCTAGTTACTTGAACTCCTTCACTTGGGGTAAGGACTCATTCCCTACCCGGAGTAGACAATCCACCGGTTTCCTGCTGAGAACCATGGCCTCAGATTTTGAGGTGCTGATCCTCATTCCAACCGCTTCACACTCGGCTGCGAACCGATCCAGTGAGTGCTGAAGGTCACAGGCTGATGATGCCAACAGGACCACATCGTCTGCAAAGAGCAGCGATGAGATCCCAAGCCCACCAAACTGCAACCCCTCCTCCCCCCGACTACGCCTCGATATCCTGTCCATGAATACCACAAACAGGATTGGTGACAAAGCGCAGCCCTGGCGGAGGCCAACACCCACTGGGAACGAGTCCGACTTACTGCCGAGAACCCGGACACAACTCTTGCTTTGGGCGTACAGGGATTGGATGGCCCTCAAAAGCGCCCCCCTCACCCCATACTCCCGCAGCACCTCCCACAGTATCTCCCGGGGGACCCGGTCATACGCCTTCTCCAGGTCCACAAAACACATGTAAACCGGATGGGCATACTCCCAGGCCCCCTCCAGGATCCTTGTGCGAGTGAAGAGCTGGTCCGTTGTTCCACGGCCAGAACGGAATCCGCATTGTTCCTCTTCAATCTGAGGTTCGACTCATTCACTCATCCTATTTTATAGGATAATTAAATATGTTGTGCGTAAAATCTTATTTTTAACTGTCAGATAAAAGTTCAGTATTTCCCTCTGAAATGTAGTGCATCCAGTTCAAAGAACTATAAAATGGAAATACTCAAGTTGAGTACAAATACCTGAAAACTGTACTTAAGTATAAGTATTGCGTTAATGTACTTAGTTACTTTTAATAACTGCTTTATAGTAATTTATTGTGTGATAGAGTAGATCTACATGAAGTAAAGTGGGGATCCTACCTGTCCTGCAAGCCTCCTCAGCGCCTCCTCCTGTCTCCTCCTCATCTCTGGAGTCCCTGGACAGCTTCCTCCCCCTCCTTCGTCTCCCCCTCCTCCTCTTCCCAGGGAGTCTTGGGAGAAAGAAACAGCCTCTACATCTGGAGTGAGGGGCATTAATATCAGAAATGTTCTAAATCTCAGTAAAGAATAAAAACATCTCTCTCTGTCTCTGCGGCTGCTGCTTTTCTATTGCTTTCGTGTATTTTTTCCAAGGCATCATGTAATGGATTTCTCTGGTGGTTGGCTCGGCTGAGAGTCTGGTTGCTGGTTTTGAGTCTGGCGGATTTTATTGGGTTCTGCATGATGACTCAGCAGTCTTTTACAGAATGATTAAAGTTGTCTTCATTGCTGGAATAACTCACTGGGGGTTCTTTGGCAAGCATGTTGTATGGGCTCCTGCCAACATTTTACTATGTCCCCATTGCCTATCAAGTGCTGTATATAGTGTATAAAATTAACCTAAAAATAAAACATTTCAAAAACAACATTGAGCCTTTTTTAGTTTTTTTTAGTTCTAATTCTACGTGCATGAGCACATATTCTTGCAGATTTACTTACATGTCCAGTCTAAACTGACTGTAAATGAAAGCTGTGTAACTATTAATGAATAATGTAAATAAAACAGGAGGTTTTTTTTTAAATCAGGAAATGCACTTAGAATTGCATTGGGCAATATTGCATGAATGGAGGTTGTGTGTATATAATTGGAGGAAGTTCAAACTAAAATGGACCATAATAATACATTTGGCCATATTGCATAACTAAATATGTTGTGCATGCAATAGGAAGAGGTCCAAAGAAAAAATGAAGTTGGTCTTAAGTGTCTATGAAAAAAAGGGAGAAAAAGCTATAGACAAAAATCTGAAAACCCTCTTGGCTATTTTGCACGTTAGAGACGGTCCTTAACGTCAGCTTGTCATTTTCTGCTGTCAAGTCGGACAAGGTACCAGGCTTCATTATCGGAACATGATGTTAAAAATGACATCAGACAAGCTACAGTATATTCTGCACACCCCAGAAAATACGGTTAAGACTGGTGAAAAAGCTCTTTAAGGATGAAGCCTTCTAAATGTCTGAATACAATTGTGTCCACGGATGGTAGGTCAGCGGGGAGAGACGGTAAAAATGCTGTTTGTATCTGTTCAGAGTGGATTATCTGTTAATATCTGAATAATGTATTCCTATTCGATTACACCCCGACTATGAATCCACACATAATTTGCATAAACTGGCATGATTGTGATTCATGGGTTCTGGATCCAGCCTGGATTTTTTGAGCGAGCGGGAGACCAGTGTGAGCTTCAATGTCCATCCAAATGAAAACTCTCCAGCACACCGTGCTTTCCACCTTTTTCAATGTCTCTGCTTTTTTTTTGCCTCCTTTAGGGAGGTGTCTGAAGCTTGAACTATTTCAAAACTTGAAGCACATTCTGCAGGTTCCACTGGATTATATATGTTCTCAAAGTATGGGATTAGTTTGAAAACAAACTAAATTTAGTTGAAAGACATTAAGTGAGGAGTTATGGTCAACCGCAGATGGATTGAAATAATATAAGTTTATCCAGAAACGTCAAGAGATGACAGAGATCAAAGTATACAGTACTGTGTTTTAAAAAAAATAAATAAATTTTAAAACACAATTGAAATTGTACAGAATATGCTGCTTTCTACTATAAAATGGAGATTCAACCTGTGCTCTACCAAACAGTTGAGCAGAATATTAAAGGGATGGTTTGGATGTTTTTGATGTGGGGTTGTATGAGAGTCAGTGTATTAACCTACTGTAGATGGCGGGTTGGCATGGACTGCTGTGTAAAAACATATTTTAGCCCCCTAAAGCAAAAAAAATAATCAGTTTAAGTGTACATTACATTTAAAATATTTTAACTTCTCTACCTTGCTGTCAGATGGCCCATTCTGACGGGCAACTGAACCCGCTATATCCATCTATGCCCTCACCAAAGCCACCAGACTCCATTGATAAAAAAAACTTTATTTTACCTCGCAGAACACATGGGTTGCTGGTCTACCGCTGCCTCGATCGGTTGTGGAGTCAGGTGGCTTCGACAAATAGCATAGATAACAGCTTAAGTTCCCCGTCTGAAACATAGACTGTATAGCTGCCTGACAGCAAGGTAAAGCGGTAAAATTATTCTAAAAATAGTATAAAAAATATTGTTTTTTGTTGGTGGGCCTTTCTTTAAGGTGGCTTAAATACAGTATGTTTTGCTGCTGCCCAGTACATTGCTTTGCTTCCATGCGGTACCTCCCGTCTGTTTCTCATAAACTGAGTTTGTGCCGCCCGTCAACTACATATACTGACTATGGATACCTCAAGTACCTCATACAACCCCACTTCAAAACATCCAAACTATTCCTTTAAAGGGTATGAAAGATTGTAAAATATATTAATATTGTAATGTTGTTTTATAATAATTTTTTATATTATTATATAATATTTTAGTCATTTATTTTTTGTCTCTTGTAAATTTATTTTACACCCCACACCTCACCCCAATAAACACAAAGTAGTCATTTGTAAATAAGCATGGTGGGGATAAGAGTTGTGCTTCCTGTTTTAAATTTGGATTCATTTACTAACATAGGTAACTGGTACAACACTATATATAATGTCTCTCTCTGCTTACGTTCAGGCATGGTCTGGTTGCTGGTAGAGGTTGGAGACATGCGGTTTCCATGACAACTGAGCGCCACCAGACGGGCGATGATAGCCGATTTGCCAAAGCCCATGTTGCCGATGATCACCACGCCCCGGCTGGTTGATGGGTCACCACTGCGAAGACAAGCGTCCACTTCCTGGAAGAGCCACTCCCTGCCAGTGAACAGCCAATCAGACGAGAGACCGGGGATCTCAAAGTGGAGGGGCTTCAGGTTGAGAGAGGGAGTGAAACGAACTGCGGGAGAAGAGGAGAGAAGTATTGTAATACCGTTTGTAAAATAGTATGGTATCTTTAAAAGTACATTAATGTGTCTGTTTGTATTTTTATTTTTTTTTTACCTTTGTGGTCCTGTTGACTACGACTCCCAGAATTCTGTCTGGGCATTCTGAGGGACGTCCTTGAAGGGATGTGTCTCTGCTGCTCATCAAGATAGGATAGATCTTCAAGGCGGGCAGAACTAGTGGCTAGAGAGAGAGAATGATAATGAACGTTTGTTTTCTGCATAGACAATAGTTGGTAGTAGCATTTGGAGCATTTTTGCACGTTTTGGATGGGGATAAAACTCTTCTGGTTGAATTGTCAGCTCAAAATATGTTATCGTGTTCTTTGATAAAATGTCAATTGTGCATAACAAATGTAAGGAAAGAAGTTAATTAGAACTTACAAGGGGCATTTCAGTATGAAACATCCAATCAGAGAACATGGCAAGTGGAAACTAAAGTTTGCACAATGCAGCTACTTGATAATACACTTAACATTTTTTCATATTTTTACTTTTAGATTCTGGGCAAAATTTTTAAGAACTCAGCAAATATGATCCTTTGAGGTTATCCTTAGCCCTGAGCTAAGAGTTGACCCTTGGATAAATTAGCCAATTTTCACACACACAGTCTTAAACCAGGGTTAAACTATGCCCGTGGCTATACAATTCACACGGCACTAATAGCCCTGGGTGAAATATCCGTTGGAACATGTCACTAATGTTTAAAATCTAGAATGATGTGATGAAGAAGTCGTATGAATGGACAACAAAAATGTGATGCAAATTCCAATGTTTACTTTGCAAATTCCCTGTTTCACCTCAAACTTGTGCCTAATCCTGCCGCAGAACAAGGTCTGCAAGCCCGAGGCTACAGTCGGGATCAGCCCACTTTGGAATGTGCCAGGATTGTGCCAGTGTGAAAGCTTTCTTAGGCAAAGTGCGGTGTGAAATTCCCTTTTTTTCTCCCTAGCAATGGCGGCTGAAGCTCATGGGTATTGCATCATTTAGCTCCAACTGCCTTGCAAAAATGACCGAAAAACAAATGATTTCTCAAAAACAAAGCACAATCAATAAAGGATTTTCAGATACTTATACTGATAGCAATACTGACATCAATATAGAGAGTTTAAAAAACTGGCAATGACATATCAGCCAATATGATTTTTTTTTTACCCACTCACATAACATAAATCTCTATTTCTTAGAATAAGCGGTTTGTGTGTGCATAACAAATATATATACAGTATATTAAGTAGACAGCTTTAGAGGTGTTGGCTTATTATTTTGTGAAATTACCTTTCTTGGTGAAAGTTAGATGAGAAGGTCGATACTGAACTCAAGTTTGTACGATAAATGTGAAACTACAGCCAAGAGATGGTTAGCTTAGCTTAGCATAAAGACTGGAAACAGGGGGAAATAGTCAGCCTGGTTCTGTCCAAATGTAAGAGACAAGTTGTGGTTTTACGGCGGGACTAGTTCCTGGCCTTGAGCGGGGACTTCCAGGATTCTCTACTGGTTGCCTGGCAACATCACATTGTTGAACAATTTTCCTAAATGGTGCATAACTTTTTATAATAGCAAACATCTTTTCAATATTTGCTCTTCTTTTTCCATTTTTTTTTATTTCCCTTACCTATGTTTATGTATGCACCAATACACCGAAGCAAATTCTTTGTATGTGAAAACCTACTTGGAAATAAACAGAATTCTGATTCTGACTTGCAATTTGCTGATCTTATTGCCTCACAGTGCCAAAGGGGTTGACCACAACAAGTAAATCCACAACCTGCAGGAACCACTGCATGAACACACTGCACACAACCACAAGCAAAAACCCAGGGTTTGAAACAATTACAGGTCAGTTTCAAAACTGTGTGAAGACCCACAGTGGGCATTCAGAGTTGTGGTTAAAAGTGAAAGAAAATCAAACATCGTCTTCTCATCTGTCGATAGCGAAGTGAAGAACAGGCAGGATTTGCAGGATATTGTCCGAGGAGTGCAGTGTGGTGACTTCCACTGCAGGCACTATAAAGCTGATTTGAACGCGAACAAAGCATGGATAAATGTTTACTTCGAGTTGTCTCAACTGCTGACAAAAACAGACAGAAACCTACCCGAAGTTTGATCCAATACATCCAGCTACAATCCTGTTATGGCACAGAGAATATCAGGGCTCACTGCGACTCGTATCCTGTGTGTGCGTGTGTGTGCGTTTGTGTGGGTTTTGAGAAACGTCATACATGTCACTTCCTTCCTTTTTTAGTTTTTATGAGACACAGAGAGGGGAAAAGAAGAAAGGGTGGATGAGATGTCGCCCAGGCGTTGTCTCCGTTTCTCAGCCTGGTTGTTTTGTACCTAGACAATACAAACTACAGACATGTAGCTCATTATCACCTCATTTATAGGTGTTGGTTCGCATTTTTTAAAACGTGGACAGAGCCATACTTACCGTTTCCCCCTGCTTCCAGTTTCCAGGATCGCACTTAACACACAAACATGAGATTGATCTTCTTACCTCACTCTTGGAAAGAATGTGTATTTCCAAAATGATGAACAATTCCTTTAAGTTTAGGCAGAATATGGAAAATAGATGATGTCTGCTCTTTTGTTTCATGAAGAATGGAGCTGTATGTGTTTGAAAAGCTATTTAGACTAAAATAGAAGGTTTATCTGACTGAAATGTGTCTATTTTTAGCTTCTGTAAATATATAAATAAATGGTAAGTGGACTGCATTTATTTAGTGCTTTTCCAATCTTTGCAATCACTCAAAGCGCTTTACAACACGTCACCATTCACACACATTCATACAGAGTCAGAGGCGACTGTACAGGGTGCCACATGCTCATTATAGATAACCATTCACACACACTCACACACCGTTGGCCATCGGAAGCAATTTGGGGTTCAGTATCTTGCTCAAGGACACTTTGACATGTTGACTTCAGAGGCTGGGGATCAAACCACCGACCCTCCGACTGCTGGACGAAATAAATATATTCTTTAGTAATGAGACGGAATTAAATCAAATATTTAAGTTTGATTGGATCTCGCAGAAGTGGGCGTGGTTTAGCAAATACAGCCCGAAACAGAGTTAAAGAGTTGTAGATGACTGTAGAATAGAAAATTCAAAATGTATTTATCTATTAATTTGTACAAAACTATATATAAATACAAGAATGTAAAGGTTCAGACTCGGACTCCGCACTGTTAGCAGAAGAGCGGCTCGGGACGCATGGGAATGAATTACAATATAGTATATTAAGTATCTGATTAAGTGAGTTGTTCCAAATGTTTTTAAGGTGTTACAGATTGCGAGCTCTATGTTTTCATCACTCACGCTGACGAACTCCCACACTGATGTGCACGCTGTGTGTGCGTGTGGCCATCTCTGCCGTCTGTGTGTGAAATGTAAAAACCATCACCATGACTATAAATCGGTGCATCTCTACTCAACACTCATAAAGTTCCCTTATGTTATCCTGAACTGCGGCTGTGGGAAAAGGGTGGAACGGCGAACTGTACTGAGGCAATCATTGAGTCTTTACTAGTAAAGGTGAAATGAAAATTGTTGTTATGAACTTCTGTGTAACCATTAGGCTGCTAGTGTAGTTAAACCCGGCGTGGACATCATCACTCGTGAACTCCCTATAGTTGAGAAAGAGTGATGCATTTCCTTCTTACAGGACTCGAAAGCGCTTGAGACGCACGCACGCACGCACACACGCACGCACCATCCATCTGTCATCTTACCAGCAACTGAATTAGGGCGGGGCATGAGGTAGAGCGGGATGGAGTGGGTGGAGCCTGAAGAGCGGGCAGAGCAAGGACCTCGGTCTGGGTGGAGTTTGTTGAGGCTGTAGGTGGAGGCGGCCATGATGTCCTCCACCCTGTACAGGAAGCCGTCATTCGTGCTTCCCGCTGCTACCATACAGGAAGAGGAGGTGGAGGCCACCACCGGCCGGCCCCCCTGCTGCCAGAGATTCAGGCTGCTGCCGCGGTAACCGTCGCCGGGATATTTGCCTCTGTCATCCCGCTCTGCTGCCGACTCGGCGGAATAGCTGGTCAAAGTGGCTGGAAGGGAGCGCGAGGGAAAGGCAGAAAAAGTTAAATGACTTAGTAAGTGCAGAAGGTTTCTTTGTGACCAAGCTGCATCTAGAGTGTGTCACCTATGATGCCGCTGTCTCTGCTCTCCAGTGTTGAGGTGGGAGAGGTGACGGAGGCGTGGTTGGAAGGGGCGTGCTTGCTGTTGTTGTTGCCCTCCCCTCCAGCAGGAGGCTGCAGTGTGGAGCAGGGCGAGGTGCCGCTACTGGCCAGACTGGAGGACGGAGAGATCCTCTGTGGGAAAGAGACGAGTTCAAAATATTATACTTTTTACTTTAAGCACGTACTGCAGCTGCCCTTACAAAGTACGTACTGTTGCATGCAGTGTGCATACAATCGGGACATAATTCTTTGTCATAACATTGCACCTTGAAATAAATTCTAGATTCAGATTTTTGGAATATATTTGGTACGTACTGTATATTTATATGTGAAGGGGGGAGAAAAACAAACAGGTAGACTTTACTTAAATATAACAATTTAAAAAAAGTTTTTGCACGTTAGGCACCACTAAAAACAACCTCAATGTGTGTAAGTGTGCATCTGTGTGTGAGTTGGTTACCTGTCCATCATCCTGGGCGTGGTAAGGGGACCCTGGCTCACTGATTATCTTTTCCCCCAGCAGGAAGCCCAGCCTGGTCATCAGAGCGTCCGCCGCCTCGTCGACTGTGGGTGGGGGTCCCAACTCCTCATCCTCGCCTGGAGAGCGAGAGAGTGCAGAAAAGGGGCAGGAAAGAGAGGAAATTAAGAGAGCAGTTTTAAAACTGAGCACGTACCAAATCAGAATGTTGCACTCAAAACTTGTCTTGTGCCATAACTTCCTTTAAAAAAAGATTTTCCTACCATTGGACAGAGTCAGGCTTGCTGTTTTCAGTCTTCATGCTAAGCCAGTGTGTTCAGTACAAATTAAATGGCTTTCAAGCCCTTTTTAATATCTCTAAAAAAATGACAGTATACAGCGTTAGTTTTATTGATTTTGAATAACTTAACGATTCAGTGCACAATAGCTAACATAACTTCAGTCTTCTCGGTCCAATGGAAAACATGCTTTAACCATCAAATAAACACAAGAGTGCAGTGTAGAGACAACTACACAACCCAAAGGGTCCAAACTCATTAGGGTGGAAAAGGTGACAAAGATGCAAACAATCTTCCCACAGAAACATCAAGCATCAGCCTTAAAATGTGGATTCACAGTCGTTATCCTTATATCCTTATACAAGGATATAGGGAAAGACTTACTCTAGAATGAATGCAATCATTCTACTACAAAAGTAATGTAAGGGGGACATCAGTTCAGAGCAATTAAAAAGAGGTGGTGTCCGGTAGTGACGAGGCGCAGACTACAGGGCCTCCGAGGAGGCCGGCGGACACGGGCGGGCGATGAGGGGCCCAAGCAACAACGGCCATAAGCCTGCAGCTTCATATGTAATCACACAGGCGCGAGAGTGGTACCAATCTTCTCCAACTCTTACGCAAACTCTCCCTTTAATGTCAGCTTTGCCAATGTAATACTGTCCAGGAAAGCCTCGCTGCCAAGTCACAGCATGGTGGAATACAAATGAAGCCACACAAATTCAAAGAGCAGTGGAAGAGAAAGTAGAGACTTCAGTTAGATATAAGCTCTGCCCATCCATCTGTTGGGACCCACCTCCTCGCACTGTGAGATCGGATCAGTCCAATCAGACAAAATTCTGAAAACAGAACAAATTGTAAAAGAGCACGCACGCACGCACTTCCAATGCAAAGCCCACCGGGAAGATTGTGTGTGGAAGAGGAAAGAGTAATTGATCTCCATATTAATATATTCACTATCATGACATAAATATGTCAAGTGCACACTCACACACTCACACTCGCACACAAGCCTGTAAGCCACAGCATGAAAGCTCATACATACTCTGACTGAGTCTATAATTACAGCTATAAATTGCTGACTGTTGGACTAAATACTAGAGAAGCATCGCACACACACGCACACATGCACACACACACACACACACACACGCAAGACTGTGTGTGTCTGCACACGCACATACAGTACATGCATGTGTGTGTGGTCAGTCAATGATAGGGTGTGCAAGTCATTTTTAGAAGAAGGAAAATAAGTTGGAAAGATCAGATGCAGAGAGCACAGACTTTTCCATTTCTGTCTCTTTAAGTACTGTAGCATCTGATTCTCTCTGTCAATCCTTCTTTCCTTTCTTTCTTTCTTTCTTTCTTTCTCCCCCACTTCACATGGTGATTGGCCAGGTGTGTGGAGATGAGAAAGTAAGCAGTGTTTAAACTTCTCTGTGGAGCTCTTTTTTTCTTTTTCACACAACTACTTCCGTCAATGTTTATGTGTACAACTGAGTGCAACACTATGAATAACTTATAGAGTGGATAGAGTGCACCATTTATTCCTATATCTGAGTGATTATCACGCCTCGTCCTTCTCTCTGACGGCACACTGCCTTCCAGTTTGGCCATTCTGAACAGCTTTAAACACTTTGGTTTTCAGATGTGGTTGGACAACACACTTCAAGCATACCTGCCTCGGTACTCTCCCTCTCTCTGGTTGTTTTCAGCTCTGAAGAAAGTCGAGGGGAGAAAGAGCATCGCAGAGGGAAAACCAAGTGACAACGTGAAAGATGTGGGATCAAACCCCAGCTGGGTAAGTGTATATGACAAAGAAATGTGCTGTTAGTGACAAAAGTGTGTGGTTTGAACCAAAACAACAGATGTGGTTGCAACTCTAAAACCAGCTAAAAATAAAAAACACCATTCAAAAACACACTTAAAGGAATACTTCACCCCCAAAATGATCATTTGTATATCAATTACTAATCCTGTGTTACCTTAAATTCTTGAAGAAAAACTTTTTTTTTCTCGCATGCCTCCATGGCGACCGAGAAGTCAAAAATTCTTGAAGAATAAAAATTTAAAACACTTCTGCGCACGTGCACTACTTGTCATGCGAGTACTGTACAGAGATGTATCAAAATACTAAGGTTTTAGTGAAAATCCATGGTGTTTGGGAAGTAGTGAGCTAACGACTGGAAAAATTTGACTTGGATTATAATGCATGAGTTTTTTGAGAGTTTGGAAAAGGATGTTTCGATATAGTTTTGCTGCTAAACGCGGCCCTCATTTACTTCAATTCATCAAGACTTTTTCCCTGTTTTTGGATTCTTCTTTCACTATGGAGGCATACTAGAAAAACAAAGTTTTCCTTAAGAATTCAAAATAATAATGGGTGAGAAATTGACATAGAAATGGTCATTTTGTGGGTGAAGTCTTCCTTTAAGCCAGCTAGTGCTTGTGCCTGGGTGCAAAAGGTATGATACCTGTTAGCTTACTAGCCACAGTAGCTTCTTTAGTAGGAGCTAATCACCAAGTTATTATTTTAATCTTCAAGCTGACAGGTTTAACTTTAGTTTATTATTTCTGTATTTTATGTTGAAAAGAGAAGGTCAAGTTTAACTTTGACATGCTAATTCAAGCCATTGACCAACAGCAAGCCATCTTCACAGGGGGGACGGCAAGCTGAAGCTTCCAAAATGGAGTAGTTGTGGTAGTTTGTGGTGAACCATCCACCGCTATCATTTAACCTCTTCTGCCGGAGTATAAACTGCTACACAAAAGTTGAATGGATGACAGTTATGAGCCTGGAGTCAATGGTGCAAATATGTCTTTTGAATAAGCTGCATGTTAGTTATTTTCCCATTTGTGACTTGTGATAGCTAACTATCTTGCTAATTAACGGTCACATTTACGAAAGCTAGCTAGCTCAAAGAGCCCCCCCCCACTTCACTTTTATTGAATAAAATGGTGAACAATCCAGAGAACAAAATGCCATGAGGGAGTAAACAGCCCAGTACAGAGAAAATAAAAAGAAAATCTGAGAGCTTGTGACTGACAGCTGGCTAGCATGCCAGCTGCTAGCTTGCCAGTAGGTACCAACTAGCCTTGTGAGTAGTACTCACCAAGCATGGATTTATTTCTCTGTGACACTTTCTGGTGTGACCAAGCCTTAACAACAGGAATTTTCAAGTAGCCATTACTGTATGATTCATATGATTACTGCACCATGAACTGCAGTGGAAGAGCTAGCAACACCACAGAGGTCGCCTTTTCGGTTTGCTTGTGTTGAGTTTATCCTGTTGGGCTGCCAGTAAGTATTTGTTCAGCTTTAATGGAGGGTTAAGATGTCGAGCTTTGTAGAGATTGTTTGTATGAGTTCAGAAATCCTTATGAATTATGGTTTTCCTGTAGCATTGTAGAGCAGCGGTGGGCTGCCTCACCTGAAATAAAAGCTGCTGACATCAGTTTGAGAATTGGCAGACAGAAACCGAAAGTCTGAAAGTAGAATCCACACACTTTTCACTCAACTCCAATGGCTTCACCTCTCAGAAACCAGAGATGATACCTCTTCAAGAGACAAAGAACAAGACATTGGTCAATTACTATTATAGATACATTGCTATGAATTAACCAACACGTCCTCATAGCTAAACGCCAGAATGGGTAGATTGCCAATGACTCTCAAAATGACATGAATAACAGATCTTCTGTTGGAACGTTGTGAAATGGAACTACTTGGTTATGTTCAGGCAACAATACTAATGGGTTATGTTTAGGCACAAATCTATGTGGTTATGTTTAAACAACACAACTACCTTGGTTAGGTGTGGGCAACAAATAAAGCCCCAAAGACGAATACTAATATAGTAAGTTTTGACCCCTGTAGAAATCTGTCTGCGAGAAACAAGAACATCAATACAGAGAGAGAGTCCTTCCCTCTCACCTTCTTCCTCACTTCTTCCTCTTTCTCCTCTATGTGCTCCAACGGGACGATCCACCCATTCCCGACACAGATCAGATCTGTCCTCATGCGACAGACAACAGCAGGCGTAAAACAGCAAGCGCCGCAGGAGGGAAGAGGCATGGCTGACAAACCTCGCCGCTGTGACATCTCCACCACAACTACAGCCGTCCGACGGCCTCCAGGGATCACGAACGGGGGACCGCCCATGCCGACACCACTTGGTTCTGGATCGGGCGCATGCTTTCAAAATAGCCGCCGTGCAGTCCATAGCTAGCTGGCAGTGGCCTTCTGATTGGTTCAGAGGGGTTCCATGTAGTCAACAAATCAGAGGGCTGTTATTGCCCCATAAAAAACAACAGCATTTACTGTGACGTGATGAATGAGAGCAAGGTTCTTTAACTCAGCAGTTAGTGGAGTTTGTTGAATTGCTGTTGTGCTGTTCGTCCTCTTCACTGAGCTTTCTTGGTGAAAATCTTAATGTACAAGATGACATCATTATCGAGTGTTCTTCTTTTTGGTCCTGAGCTCCTCCTTCTCCAGAGTACACAAAGGAGAAAAGCTGAGAAAGATGAAGGAGGTAGGAATGAAGAGATAAGTGGAGGAAGAAACTCTCCAGGAAAAGAAAACAACACTAAAAAGATACTCCAACTTCTGAAGCAGATTGACTGCAGTTCTTAGCAGGAAAATCAAACATGCAAGCACTGTGGTAATAGCCAAACTCCTCGTATGTTCAGTAAAAGCACGTTGCTAATTTCAGGTGAAACCAGAATCCATTCGCTTTTAAACTTGACCGCAATGCACAGCAGATCTTGACGATGTAATCCACTGGGTATTGTCCTTTGTAGCCAAAGAAAAATGCAATCCTTTCATTCACAGGTAGAACCTCCTCAAAACCATGCCAAAAGAGCGAACAACAACTAAAGCACGAGGTGGAAAGAGTAAATCTCCTCCCAGATGATATCCTCTTTGGTCGTAAGCACAAAAAGTAACGTTTCCAAGTGTTAAAGAGTTTTTCTTTCAGCCTCCATATCTGGTCTGAAAGACGACCTCCCTCGTCTGACTGCACAGCAAATCAAAACCTCCCCTCCTCCAACCCAAAAGAAAACCACACACACACACACACACACACACACACACACACACACACACACACGAGAGAGAAGGGGAGAGGGAGAGAGAGAGAGGGAGACAGAGAGACAGAGAGAGAGAGAGAGAGAGAGAGAGAGAGAGAGAAAGAGAGAGAGACAGAGAGAAAGAGAGAGAGACAGAGAGAGAGAAAGAGAAGGACTGCAGGAGCAGCTGAACAGAGAGAGTAATCTGTTAGATGTCGAGAAGTGCCGAGGAAAGTTTGGAAAAACAGTTCAGACTTCTTTCTTTTAACAGAAGAAAAATACAGCAAGAGAGAGAAACCAGAAGGAAGACTTGGACGAAGGTCAGGAGACCAAAGAAATGCTGCAATTAAAGTGAAACTCCTTTTCCAAGAAAAGAAGAGCGTCTGACCACAAATCACAGTGAAGTTGGAAGGTTGTAATCCACTTTAGTCCAGAAAATGTGAAAAATGTCGAAAGAATTGTACTAAATAAAGAGCAACATTGAATTAAACATCAGTAAAACGATGCTTTGATGTTTGGCTGATAACAATCTCCCTAAAAATGCATTCTAAAATCTGAGTTGTTTTCAATAAACAGTAAAACGTGTTCAATGACAACAGAAAAGGGAGAAAGATAGGGTTACGGTGAAGACTTAAAAAAAGAGTTGGACTGAGATTTACAGAGTCATCCTGCTGTCCATAAAAAAGGATAAGAAGTGAGAGAAGTAGCAACAAATCTGCCCTACATATAACTTTCATAATACATAAAAAATGTAGATAGTATATTCTGCCTTTGGATAATATTCAGAGAACAAACAGACAATGCAATATCAAAATATGGTCTTTCAGTATTTTGAAATCAATATAATAAAATTATTTTGCATTTTAATACACTTAAAACACCTATAATCAATATTATTGCATCGACAATGTATCAAATGACAATGTGACACTATGAAAGGGGTAGCTTGAAGTGATGAGAAAATAATATTTATCTGTTTATCAGCTTCTGTTGTGGTACTCCTGTATTTCCAAAGTCAGCACAGCTAACATTGTCTCAGCTTGTGCTAGCGTTCACATTATTCATAACCCTATTGATTAGCTTACTTTGGTAACCTACATCACGGCTGAGTGGGCGTTTCCATTCGATAAAGCCGCAAAAGAACTCAGATGAAGTCAGCCTTTAAAAAGGAGCTTAAAGCTAGCTTTCATTAGCCATTTGGCCCTAATGAAATGATTGGACGGACAACCTGCCTGCTTACCTTCCCGCACTCATCGCACATGCCCTTGCACTCATCGCACATGCACTTGCACTCATTGCATGTCACCGGGGTCTTCCACAAGCTGTTAGCTTGACAGCTGTGAGTTCTAACAATAACCATGTTCTTTGTTTGTATGTATTTGGGGAGTGGCTTTGGACGGGCTGTCAGTGTTTCAAACTTCACAAAATGACATTAATTCCACAGTCAAAAGCTGAGATAGCAGCTACTGATATCTGCGCAGCTAGTTAATAGTGATGTAGAGGGAGGCCGTTGGGTACAGAGCGGAGGGTACTACAGGACACTGCTGCTGGACCTCAACAACTAGCAACAGAGGCGCACAAACCCAAACTGCAAATACCTCCTCGACCTACCTCACCGCCACCAATCTCACCTTTGGATAGTCACTATCTGCCACTATTTTTTGTCTCTTTAGCAAAGCAGAAGCTTCCCGCAAGTCACACGCTTCATCTACGT
Source organism: Bovichtus variegatus (assembly GCA_943593645.1). Taxonomy (NCBI): domain Eukaryota; kingdom Metazoa; phylum Chordata; class Actinopteri; order Perciformes; family Bovichtidae; genus Bovichtus; species Bovichtus variegatus. The sequence continues at coordinate 11,999,342 of CALSCE010010635.1, read as the reverse complement.
CATCATTTATGTTTCTGCTTCGACAGAGAGTGAGTGGCAGAGACACAGAAAGAGAGTCGGAGAGAGACTCATGGTACCGAGTAACATCAACGGTGAGGAGAGGAGAGGTCAGCAGGGGCTTGGGTTACATTGCTGTGTTTTCTCTCTCACTAAGGCACCGAGGGACAATCAAATGCAGGGTCAAAGGCCAACCCCCCCCTTTGCTGTCAGACACAGCGTAACAGGTCACAGCTGTGTGTGCGTGTATTACAGAAGGGGAGACAGAGAGAGGAAAACAAGACGAAAAAAACAAAAGAAACTATAAATAAATACCAGGTGCTGGACACAAGAAGACGGAAAAGACGGAAAAATAGAGCATATGAACATATATTTAATTACCACCAAGTGAAGTTTCGAGCGTCAAGCGTTCCTTGAGACAAAGAAAATATAGGAGCTCTAAGGAAGAGCTTGACATATATGTTCATGGGAGAATATCAAGAGCATTATAATTTTTCCGTCTTTTTTATGGCTTGCCTAGTCCATAAAATGATGACAACAGAATAGGATCAATCCTCCCAAACTATTACATTTTTACAAGCTGAAATATTGATACTGATAAAAATGAGAGTTTAACAATCAAAAACTCTAATCTGCTTCATCAGGACCGCGCGGGTGTGGTTTGATCAGATTTGATTGAAAGGGGCCAAACAACCCACCGACTGCCATCGGGTTTTAACATCCTGATTGGTGCAGAGAAATGCGTGACATCACCTTTTTCACCCACTTTAAACCAGTGAGAAGAGCACAGAAAATACAAGGTGGAGTCTAGATGGTGACCCTCTAATTTGCGAAAAAAGCTCTCGCGAGACTCATTGCCCGGAGACCCGTCCTATCCTGAACCATCCCAGGCCAATGCCTAACCTCAACCAACTCACGAGAGTTTAGCCAATCTGATCCAGACACGCAGGAAAATAGTGTGTTCAAGTAGGATCACAGCACTGATAGTAGGTAGCTGATCGAGAAAATACGTTTTCAGGGCCTTTAAGGCTGAATACACACTGTCGAGTCATGATCCAATGTTACTTTGACAACGTATCCTACGATCGTCGTCTGAATGTGTGACAACAGATGCTGGAGTGTACAGAGCGACCAATGATCCAATCGGGTTACATCTGTGGCCAGACATTTGTACAGTCACAGAATACAGTGCGACACTGGCAAGCAGCCATGTTTGTTTCGCTAATGTTAGCATCGTAGCTACCGACAGTTCAGCTGGAGATTGCCATCTGTTTCTCCCTGTGTGTGTGTGTGTTGTCTTTTTTGTCTTGTGTGAATGTGTATTCCTGTATTTGACCTATGACAGACTGTTGTTCTACTGAATATAGACAAACAGACAGACAGACAGACAGATAGTCCTACCTGTTCTTTTTACTAGACGAAGGTTGAGGAGGGGAGAAGAGGGAAGCGAACGAGTGAATCCCTCCATCATCCTGACCTCTGACCCCTCAGACTCTATGCCACTGCCGCCTGTTGAAAGAGAAAAAAGAATCAAGGAGAGTTTTGAGGTTGAAATAAGGCTGCTGTATGAAATCATGGAAACCAGCATAAGAACATACCCGCAAACTAAATCCAACTAAACACCAGAATAGCGATACATTTTCTCTGTGAAATAAACATATATGGAGCTTCTGACATGACTGTATTTTTTGCAATCAGACTAGAGCAATCCTTATGAACAGAAGACAAGACGGTAGGGTCCACAAAGGACACATGGAACAACACACAGAGGTACTGACCGGTGTTGTTCTTGCGGGTTTTGCCTCCCAGGAACATCTTCAGGCTGTTTCGGAACATGGTGGCTCACAACGACAGGTGCGTGCACACACACACAACCACAGACTTCCTGTCAACACCCCCTTGGTAGAGAGAGAGAGAGAGAGAGAGAGAGAGAACTATTGGAATTGGTCATTTTCTTTTCAGCTGACTAGTAATGTCTAATCATAGGCCCCGATCGCAACAAGACGCTCAAGCTAAACTGCTGGCGTGCGCTGCTGGCGTGCGCTGCTGGCGTGCGCTGCTGGCGTGCGCGCATGAAAGTTAAAATATTCCCAACGTTTCGCTGTAATGCGCAGAGTTGCACAGCCTGTCAATGTCACATTTGGCCCAGGCAGCCAATCAAATCAAGCAAGAGGCAGGCTCCACTACTTTAACACTTCTTTCCTGTTTCGACGCCGTTTCACAAGGGCAAAGACGCGACAATAATGCAACAGCTCAATGGTGGAACGCACAGTAGTCTGAATATATTGCACCTATGCAATCCTTCTCACATTATCAGTCCCCAGCGCACACAGAACGGACAGCTAGCAGACCATGAGGAGATATTTGCTAAATTTGAGAAAAAGTGCATTGGATTAGAATCACGGACTACACCTACTGTAGCTCATATAAAATGGCAACATTTCATGCCGAAATCAATGCATTTCCAATATAAAATAATGCAAGAGACATAATGGTGCAATAATTAGGAATAAGTAAAAATATATAAATTTAGAATAGGATCAAAATAAAACAGAATGTAAAATGAAATACTGAAAAGTAGAATGAAATGTATACTGTAATATGGGGAGGTATGAATGAAAAGATGTGTATATGTATACATTTATAATATATGAACAGACAACTGTAACAGATGCAACATTATGTTAGTAAAAATGGATATAGTTATGAGTATATATATAATAAATGTGAATGTGAATTGAAAGTATTCTCCCGTTAGTGTTCACCAAGTAGTCACTACGTCACCAAGCTTATATAACCAAACGTTTTGCAAAGACGCACAGAAGAACATCCTTGTGCAACTTTGTGATGCCTTTAGTAATTACTAGAATTGTGAATTCAACCCACATTCCACCTGGATGAAAGAATCATCCGCACATCATCTATGCTATTTCTTACAGAAGCACAGCTCGCATGCTTGTTTTAAATACATACTTTATGAGTGTTCTGAGGTTAAATAGCTGACACTGCAGAAAACGTCTCGTGTTTTCTGACTGGCAGTAAAATGATCAGAAGCAGATTCAGCTCGATTTGCCAAGTACGTGTACACATACAAGATACACGGAATGTCAAATACGGGCTTTCGTTGCCATCGATGTACTCACAGAAGGGTGAAAAATGTTTCTCACACTTCTTTTACTAGTGTGACTTTTGAACACACCCAACTCGCTGGCTGCTAATGTTGTTGCTAGGCAACCGTCTGCAGTTGCTAAGCAATCCATTGATGAGTATGTGTATTAGAATATAAACCTGTTTGCCTGCTGGTATATGATTCAGTGTGTGTGTGTGTGTGTGTGTGTGTGTGTGTGTGTGTGACTCCAGGACTTCATATATGGGTCACTGTAACTGACCTGAGCGAAAGGTGATTTAACTAGAGAAACACTGAGCCTCCATGAGACACTCAGGAGTGGCACCGAAGGCCTGTCATGTTGATTCAGTCTGTCGCTGATGTTCCGTGCTGCTCGGGTCACATAGAGCCAATTTTAAAAAGGTAATGTTGAAACGATCGTTTGGAGTGGCGAGAAGATGGCAGATTAAAAATAGTACTGACTTTGTTTTCTAATTTAACACAGGGAGACAAAACATGTTGGCCTTTTCAATCTGAAAATAAACGTTGGCTGAGAAAAAAAGTATTTTTAGATCTGTAGTTAAAAGATATAGAGAGTGTGTCTGTGCGTGTTCAGGGATAAGCCTGCCATTTAAAAACACACCAGGTGTTGCCAATTTAAACAGCATAAGTGACCTCTGTCCCCGTCTGTCGACCACCGACTGAGGACAGCAGCATGGCTATTAACCATTTTCCTGTCTCAGTCTCTCCTACTGTGTTAAAGCCAGACATACTGGCTCGCTGAGGAGATTGATCTGGGCATTGCCACGTCCTTTCATAATATTCTAGTAGTATATGTCACGTCATTAACAACACGACATGTGATACTGTGTTTACACTTGCTGCACAGGCAGATATGGACACGCACACACTGTAAACATATTAGGTACATGATAGATGAGGTATATCATGAGTGTTCTCCTACTCTCTTCCTCGTTTCTCTCTCTCGCTCCATTGTTCACAACATCCCCTCTTGGGAGAAACAATCTCGTGTGTGTGTGTTTGTATGCGTTTGTGTGTGGGCGTCTGTGTGTGTAGATCAGGGGCTTTGAAAACTCAACCACCAGGTGCAGACTGAGCAAGCGAGAGGTGACTCCACAAGGACAAACCCCACCCTGCCAAGATGCTAAGCTTGTGTGTGTGTGTGTGTGTGTGTGTGTGTGTGTGTGAGAGAGAAAGAGAAAGAGAAAGGGAGGAGAACAGATAAAAATGATCTCACACTGTGCCGCTGACTGACCGGTCAGATAAGACACTGCTGTCAGTAAACAACACTTCACTTCGGTGTTCAAACTAATTCTTGAAGAAACAGAACAACGGTTAAGAGATTTTCTTAATTTTTTAGGCTGGTTTTGTGGATTTCGAGCTAGTCATGGTTAAAACTTCTTGCCTGGCGCACGGGTAATAGTGATACTTGTTACCAGGAGAGCTTGAAAGGAGATATACGTTTATAAAACCTTATATATTTCTACGTAAAAACACCAGTGGAGCTAACATTAGCAGAGCATGTTCGCACAACATTAACTACCCTTAGCAATTATATGCTACGCTAGCTAACATTACTGAAGGTATACTGAATGTATACACATAGCATGTTTTAGCTTGTTGCTCCATCATTTCATTTGTTCACTCTTACACTGTGATCTGTAAGGTTTCGCTTTATCTAGCTTTATCTTTTTAACCCATTTTCGCTGCCGAGTCAGTTTGCCAAGCCGAATATATCCTTCCAAAGCATATTGTAGACCCTCTGTCTGCTTCTCACTGAAATCGCCTTTTAGTTTCCCCAAAAATTCAATAATATTTCATCGGGGAGTGCAGTTACAGAGAGTGACTGTATGGGCTCCCACAACATGACGGAGTACAACAAAGGGGCGGGGCTTAGAGAGGGTTCAACTAGAGGTCATCTTGCTCTTTAGATGTGACATACACACAGCAGTGGCTAGTTCAGCCTTGCATGTGTGCGTAATGTGTGTCAGTGTGCTAATCCCTGATGACAAGTGAGCAGAAATGATGGGATTAAGTCTAAGAACCAAGACTGAATCCAGACACACACACACACACACACACACACACACACACACACACACACACAC
>CALSCE010010635.1:11940547-11945284 GCA_943593645.1 Bovichtus variegatus | reverse complement strand
ACACATATACACACATATATATATACACATATACATATATATATATATACATACATATATATATATATACATACATATATATACACACATATATAAACAATTTTCCATGTAAAAAATGTCAACTTGATTCAAATAGTGTGGACACCAACAGCAGCTAGTGTGGAACAAGCTCATAAATGCTGCTAAGTACTGTAACTAAAAATCAAAGAGTGTAGGAAAGGAAACGTGCTGAGCAGGCGAGTAAAGCAAAAGTGCACCACACTTAATGCTGTACAGAAGAGTGGTGCGTTCACTTCCCCATCTATTTAACAGTGGACTAAATGAGGCTGTGGGGCACCTGATACTAGAAGAAGGGGCTGGCATGTGTCCCAATTTGAACTGGTGAATTCATGCATTCATCCCCCCAAGCTGAGAACACATTTCAAAGCTCATGCAAGGGCTTTACCCCGCAGGCTCCCCCTTGTCATTTTTAAACTAATTAAATTATCTACACTGACTAATTGTGGTGTGCCCTGCAGTTATTTTGTTTACAAGTCCAAAATGGCAAATCGTTTTTTTTCTCTCCAATGGGACTCACAGTGGCTGGATCCGCTCCAATGTCTGCCGCTCACCAAGGACCCTCCGAACGGACGCTGGAGTCCTCCTACGCCGGACAGGAGTCCCTTCTCCGGCCCGAGCCCCGGGGGTCTGTGGTAGTAGTCCATGCTCAGAAAAGAGCCGGGGCTGGGGCTGGGGCTAAAACCCACAACATCCACGCTTTCGTACATCCCCGACAGGCGGGAGTCGCCTTTGATCTCTTTGTACCAAATAGAGAAGCAGAAAAAAAAGATCAAAGCGTCCTGGACGGCGAAGAGAGAAAGAGGAAGGGAGGGAGGGAAGGAAGAGTTCACATCTTCATAACAGACCGATGGGAGGAGGGGGAGGAGAGAAAAGGAGATGACCGGTCCCGGTGACCTTTTAGCCCTTGGAGGAGCACAGGCAGTTTACTGTCAAACTTTGCCGTCTGTTTCAGCACGACTGGAACAAGTTTCGACGACAAATTCAACGCTGTTGTATTTTGTTTTTACAGTCCAAATGCTACAAGTGCCACAAACTTAACTGCCGTGCTGCAACGGCACTGCTGTGCTGGTTGAGTTGAAAGCCACATTACTTTGTAGCACCGAAGATTAAAAGGAGGGAAAGACACACTGTAACATTACATAACTATATATGTTCAAGATAGTCTGTCTCTTTAATACAGGTCCTACGTCGCTATCGTTAGCCGTATTTTTCCGCTGTTGTTTTTTATTTTTTATAGTAGCTAAAATGATATTATGTAATTGTCATATCGCTTGCTAATCCTTGTAGCCAGCCAGGCAAGCAGTCTATTAAGTAGACATACTACTCCTTAATGTCACAGCCGGTATTGTTTGTCCTTAAGTCCACGAATATAACCTTCACCGAAAAGTAAAACAAGAAAAAAAAAAAAAGGTCCAGTCGGTGGAAACGCGCTGCTCCGTTCGCTCCGGTTCACACACTCCGAGCGTTCACGACCGAGAAACACAGCCTGACACAGTCATGCTAATTGCGCGTCATATTTGCCTCTGAACTTGCCGCTTTGTCCAAGTAGTGACTATCCAAAGGTGAGATCGGCGGCGGTGAGGTAGGTCGAGGAGGTATTTGCAGTTTGGGTTTGTGCGCCTCTATTGCTAGTTGTTGAGGTCCAGCAGCAGTGTCCTGTAGTACCCTCTGCTCTGTACCCGACGGCCTCTCTCTCTCTCTCTCTCTCTCTCTCTCTCTCTCTCTCTCGTTTGATGAGTGACACCAGCTGCGCACGAGCTCCACCTATCTGCCCTGCGTGTGCCTCCAAAATGCTTTCTGCCTATATTGGCCACTGCCGACTATACTGTGCATGTGCATGCGTATTTGTAGGTCTGCTATTGTTACTATTAGTAATATTTTCTTGATTAATACCTACTATTATCTCAATAGCCTATTCATCTGTGTATTAACCCTGTGTTATCACACATATTCCTATTATTATTATAATTTTTAAAAATTATTATTATTATTAATTACCTGGCATACAGTGCTGGGTTATAACTAAATACTAAGTCCTTGTACTTTGTATATTATTGTGTACAATTGTGAGGTGCTTGTACTTGCATATAACCATTGTATAGTACTTTACACTGCACTACAGTTCAGTGTAGAAGGAAATATAGTTCTTTTTGCTCCACTAAATTGTTTGACTAGTCATTATTATTACAAGCCAATATTTTTACATACACACTGTGACATCAGCATTTAAATACAGGTGTCATTGCATTACTTGTCGAGGAGTATTTTCTTAAATTGTAGCGTTCTATTTCTATTTAAGTAAGTATGTCCTCCACCACTGATGGTACTGCGGGGGCCTAATCTTACAAAGTCTATGTTCTTGGAAAAAGGGCCGGGATGTAGATGTGGGAGTGGAGAGCAGTTTCCCTGAGAGAAAATATAATGTATATGTATATATATACATACAACAACATATACATATAATGTTTATATATACTGTATATAAAAAAATACTTTTCCTGTGCAGCACTACACGTTTGTGCCAGTATATCACAGATCATAATCCTGAATGGTCTAAATGTATTAATTACATCCTTTAGGAGTAAACTACAAAGCTGGTAAAAAAAAATAAAATTAAAAATGAATCTTTGAATAAAAATGTTAATGAATTTTGCATTGCATGTAGGTATTGTGTGATATTTTTACTATTCAATAATTGTATTTTTATCTTACCTCCCTGCTTTCCTGTTTATTGTAACCTGCAGAGTGTTTACAGTACAATGGCGTTCAAAATATTGCATGTGTTTTTACACATACAGATGTAAAGGCACATTAACACCTGTCCATGCACACACACACACACACACAGTTTAATCCTTTGCTCTAAGTGAGCCGATGTCCTTGCTGTGAAGCCTCCCTGTATTGATTAGCTGCTGGTTAAAATATGAGCGGAGAAAGGGGAAACGCATCACATTCATTGCTGCCTATTAATCAATACAGGGCATTAAATCTATGGAAACCGTGGAGGCAGGGGAGAGGTGAAATGGGTTGGGGGGGCAAGTAGAAACAAAGAGCAAGATGTGGATGAAGATGAAGATGGCGTTAAGGGTTAGTAGGTTAAATGTGAAAGCAGCAGCAGAGAAACGATTTAGGTATACCAGAAAGCAAGAGTATACATAACAAATCCCTCACAAGGAGCACAATGAGATAGCAGGTATATTGCGAATGTAGGGCAATGTTAAAACGTTTTTTTCCCTCTTTATTGTATCAGCAAAACTATATACATAGGGGTCCCATGTAACACATTTACAGTTTTAATAATTTCTCCTGCTTTCATTGCTTTGCTATTCTTCAGCCCATGTAGCGTGTCAATATAGTGTCTAATTTATATCTTGCATTGTTGTATGTGTTGTTTCTTTTTTAGGCCATTTGCATTGGTGAATGTAATATTTTCCACATAAAATAAAGAGGTTAAAAATAAACAATCACTATCACTCTTATCATAACAAAAAAAACATCAACAACCTTTAGGACTTTTTTTTTCTAATTGAATAACTGAACCAGTCAAGAATGTGAAACATAATGAACTGTGAGGTGGAACGTTGTTGCACAGTAACCAGTTACCCATAAAATATGACATGTATTTATTGTACATAAACATTATCGCTGATCACATGTAGCTCCGGATCTCTAGCAGCAGGCCGGAAAAAAGTGGACTTGGATTTGGAGCACGCAAGAAAACATGCACAGTTGTCATTCAACTATATTTGTGTGGCTGATTCTTTTATACTTTTATGGATTTTTGGGGAGTTCTTAACCTGTTTTCATCAGCTACGCAGGCTTTATGTCAAACATTTTATTTCATTTTTTTCCGTGCCTCTCTGTCTCCCTGTCTCTCTTTGACACATACACATGTATGCATATCCAATACTGACCCTTAGCCCACCTAACACACAACACACACACACACACACCTTCATGGCAAACAGTGGTTTATATCTAGAGCCCAAACAAACAGTTTACCGAACCATCTTCGAGTTGGAGTCTTTCCTGTCGTTGCATTTCATTCGCCATTGTAGCTCAGCAGCTACAAAGAACAACATGTTGACAGGCACACACACACACACACACACACACACACACACACACAGACCGACAGACAGACAGAAAGGTAATGTGGCTTTAAAGATTGCACTTTTGTGGTTAATGTGTGTGGCGGGGGTTTACTTCAGCTCAGTAAGCAGAGATAGAACTCACTGAAGCTGGTGAAGGGGATGTGTGAATGGGGGGGGGGGGGAGGGAGAGATCGATGGGGCATGAGGGAAGGGGAGAGGAGGGGGAAGGTGTGAGAGAGAGAGAGAGAGAGAGAAATGTGTGTTACGTGAACAATGTATTTTTATTTTCTGTGTTTTTCTTTGGTCAGTAGGGCATTGGGCCGAGACAAGGATCAGGGACGACGCTGTGGAAGGGAAACCATGAACGATGGCCAGGGGGAAGTGAAGAAGCAGAAAATAAGATGCCCAGTAATATTGTTACCAACATGACTCAAATACAGTCTGAACACGACGATGTTTTGGTATATGAAGAAATCCCAGATCAGCCGGCGCCTGCCAGCCAGCCCCAGATGAGCCTGTGGGGAGCGTGTTGGTTATCAGGGTACAGTACACATTTTAGCCTTGGTAATATGTTATAGAACAA
>CALSCE010010635.1:11933047-11935547 GCA_943593645.1 Bovichtus variegatus | reverse complement strand
GCAGGACACGGAAGTCGAGTGAGAAGTGGGGTAATTTTCTCATAGACTTCTATACAATCGGGCTTCTGTTTTGAAATGATTGCTGGTTAGTAGCTTAGCGCTGCCATAATCATGGTTTGAAACACTGGACCTTGCTACTGCACTATCTGCACTATCGGGGGTGCCCTTCAGATTTCACACCTCATGGCGATGCTCAAAGCACAGTCATTTTGAATTTTGACCTTGTTTTGTTGTGACCCTTTAACACGCACTCACAAGGTGAAAGCTGCCCCTGATGTCACCTGAGAGGGAACTGTGATGAATGAAGAACTGCAGCTCAGAACTGCACAACACTAGCTGGAAATCATACCGCAATAACACAACAATAGTGAAAATATCCAATTGACACCAATATGAAATCCTTCTTCTAATGATAAACACATGTACTTCTTTCATTTATTCAGAGCATCAGTGCCTTTTATGACATGTTTACAGCCTTCACGATTGAAAGTGACGTTTCTCTTCCGAGTTGTTCATCATTGCAATAGAGTTGCTTTGTGCTTAAGGTAGGGCTCTATTATTACTGTGGTGCTGCAAACAACAGGAGGGCACACAGCTCAGGGCATCGCGTGTAGCACGTGTGCCGCAGCCACAGCCCAACATGTATGTCACATCCAGAAAGTAGGTATGTGTGTATATGTGTATCTGTGTGCTCGTGTGTTGGCCGCATCAAATATATATGTAGCGTTGCGTGTTATGTGCATGTCATGGCCAGCGGGGTGGTGTAGATCTGTGTGTATATGGGTCTGTGCCTTATTTATATATAGCACATGATGATGCTCCTCTGGTGTGTGTGTGCGTGTTTGTGTGTGTGTGTGTGTGTGTGTGTGTGTGTGTGCGCGTGTGCGTGTGTGTGTGTTCTGCCCTGCTGGTGGGTATCCCTTTGTTGTTATTATTTATGGGTCAGCGAGGAGCAAATTCCAGATGCAAAAAGTGCAAAACACGACAGTAGGGCCACAACTGAGCTGTAACGTTTAATTGACATAAATAGAGGAATAAAGAATAGCATCTTTTTACATAGTGCGGGGACAATTTGATTTGTACCATAAATTATTTAACAAGCTTATTCTTTTGTTGGTGTCTATGTTGTGTTTAGGAACATAGACATGGAGGAACAGATGATTGGTTGCACAGCACAGATGTGTAAACAGAAGTGGGACCGACATCTTTTTTAGAGTAAAAGGACAAATGATTGGTGGTCTCTATTATATCTGCAAGCAGACACAATTTATAGTCTATGTTCAATTTAAGTATTCATTTATAATTTTGAAGTGCATGGGGAAATGGGGAATATGTATTTTACTTTTTCTTTTTGTGAGCAACCGGGACATTGTGATAAAGAAATAAAAAATCAAAATCAAAGGTTAAGTAAAATTATCTCCCCTTATTAATTGTTTTGTGAAATATTGAACATGAACATTAAATTTGGGGGACTGGAAATTTTTGGATTTTGTCATACATTTTGTCTTTTATTATTTATAATTAAAATTTAATTTAAAATTACTGTTATCATTAATTTTCTGCACACTACTCATAAAAAAATAAAAATAATAATAATAATCTGCATAGTTTTGTTATAAGGTGTTTGTCCTAATATGATAATTGTTTAAGTACAACTTTTTCAGGCAGTCAGATATAGTTGAAAGAGAAACGTCAGAGGAATGCGCCTGTGATTGGTTAACGTGCAACCTAATTGGTCCAGAGAGCAGAGCGTTATAGCACCGAGCCAGTGGGTGTGTAAGCAAGCAGCAGAGAGAAGGACACCACAACCCTGCTCAGGGTAACAACTGCAGACGACGGATGGATGAAATGCATGACACGCGCTCCACGCTTTCAGAATCTAATAAACAAAATGAGGAAATACGCTCTAACTCGCAGCAATTACAAAATCATGCGTGAATATATTATGTTTGTACGCACAAACACACACTCTGAGTAAACCGAGATACAAGCTGCTCCTCTTTATCTATTCGCTGTGTATGTGTGTGTATGTGTGTGTGTGTCTCTTGCGTGAGTAAAGTAGAATAACAGATCAAGCTGAATTTAGTTATTAAACATGATGAGGATATGAGGAGGCGCGCATGCCCACACACACACAAACACATTTTCTACAATGCTGCAGGATTCCACGTCTGTAATTTGACTGTGTGTGTGTGTGTGTGTGTGTGTGTGTGTGTGTAACTGACGGGCTTGGGGACAGCCCAGGTTAATGTATAAAACATATTGGTAGTGCCTGATGTCCGACGGAGGGAGTGCTGAGGTTATGCAGGACACTGCAGCTAAACTACATGTAGCCAATCATGCTCACTCACTCACATTTTTAAAAACGATCTAAAACGTTTTAAGAAGCTTAATTTGACCGCTGTACGCTTCGCTCAGCAACAGTTTTGGATTCTTCAAGTCCAAGTGAAGTCTCATGTCTACAGGTCTGTATTTAATATGAGCCGCAATGACCCACAGC
>CALSCE010010635.1:11915468-11928047 GCA_943593645.1 Bovichtus variegatus | reverse complement strand
TTTTTTTTTTAATTTCTTTTTCATTGGCCGAGCTGCAGTCGAAACAAGTAGGTTTTCAGTCTGTGACTGAAGGTGTGCAGACTTTCTGCTGACCTGACATCAATGGGGAGGTCATTCCACCATTTTAGAGCCAGGATAGCAAACAGGCGGTTTTATTTGAGGGGTCTCTGGGTCTCACTCGCAGTGAGGGAGCAGCAAGCCGATTGGCCGATGCCGAGCGAAGTGAGCGAGCTGGGGTGTGTGGTTTGACCGTTGCCTGGATGTAGGAAGTGTAAAGGAAAGATATCTGCTCCTGGATTATGTTCAAGTGTTAAAGTCTTGGACAGCACAGAAGTCGTGGGTGAGTTAGTGATGTCGGTCATTTTGCAAAGAATTTTCTAACTAGGCAGAAGTTGAAAAAGTTTGTACATCAGCTGAAGTCGCTGATCTCTTTATTCCTCATGCAGATTACTATCCAATTGACATTAGGATATTTAAAACATGAATATGAAGCAATGAAATGAAACTGCTTCGCTGCCAATTGCGGTTGATCCCTGTAACTGTGACCACTATAAGCAGATTTCCACTGAAAAAGCAAATTTCAATAGTGCAATGGAAAGGGACAGAAACACATAAATCATGATGCACATGCAGCTTGTGATTTAAACGTTTAACAGAGGAAAAACATCAGACGAAAAGCCATATATCCGTCACATTGTGCCTTCTCCTTCTGCAGTGGTTTAACGGCACCCGACCGGAGAATCAGAGCCACCGACATTTTATTTCCGATGCACCCAACCCATAATATTCACATTGCATGGCATAAAGATGTCGAGATTTCTTTTGCTGGTTTTTGAACATTCGGTTTAAATGCGTGTTACATTTGCATGGAGACTTTACTACTTTTCCACTCGAGTAAAAACGTAAAGCTGAGCAAAGAGGTGTAAGAGACACGCGGCTCAGATTGAAGGTTGGGGCGGAGCAAAGGACGTAGCCAGATATATGGGCCGACAGAGACACCTGAGGCTGTGTAAAAAAAGGAAGTGAGACGATCGGGCCTGGAGGCAAACAGACAAAGGAGAGTGGCAGAGCTCTCAGCCAGCTCTCTGTGACCCCATTACCACAGTGGGAGTACTGTGGCTGAAAACATGCCTGAGTGTGTGTGTGTGTGTGTGTCTGTGGAAATATTTGGGTCTGTTGTGTAAGGTCAGACAGCTCTGCACTGCGCAACTAGTTACACAATGTGTTCATAACTGCAGTCACGCATCACATCAGCACTTACGTGTTGTCAATGTAGCCGAAACCACAAAAGCAAAGGATCTCTCCTCTGCGTCTTTAATCCAGTGAAAAAGGTCGCTCTGCTAATTTTTCTTTTTTTTTCTTTCTTCCATCTGATTAATTCATAGACGTCCTGTCACAATAAACCCCTCTGTGTGCAGACACAAACATGTTTGCCCCTCGGTTTTTTACTCTTGCACATGACAAGCAGGCTGTGTGTGTAAATACGCTGCTGTCACTGCCGGCCTCACTGTCCGAGGCAAACAGGGGAATGTAGGGGAATCCCATCATGCCACAGCTCCCCCATTGTTGTATTCCCCAGCTGCTTCAGGCATCGAGCTTCCCCTCCCTCGCCTCGCTTACCTCCCTGCTCACTCCCTTCGCTTCCTGTGCCTCCTCCCTTCGCTTCCTACCTTCTGTTTCTTCGAGACTCTCTTCACGAATAACGATCAGTGTTGTCTTTACAGCTTCTTCAGTGGCCGTCATTGACATCTTTGCTGCTTGAAGCCCTCCCAGCAGGTGTAAAAACCGAGACACAAATTTGAGGGTAGTTGTCAAATATCTCCAACCAGGGGTGTGAATCACAAGTGTAACTTCGATTATTAGCTTATTAACTAAGTGGTAGGTGGTAGTCTGGTGGTCTAGTGGTCAGGCTTTCAAATAGAACACCGTTGTGAGTTCAACCATTGTTCTCCTGAGCAAGGCACTTAACCCTGAGTGTGCTCCAGGGGACTATCCCTGTAGTTAGTTCAATGCTCTGGATAAGAGTGTCTGCTAAATGAGCTGTAATGTAAATGAACCAGAAGTCATATGCCTCTGTCCTAATCGTGTTGCTTGTGTGGCATTTCCACACTCAACTCAGCAAGGAAGTACAGACTGAAGCTTCTCTCCCATGAGCCTCTGCATACTGCACTTCCTCTTCTTCCCTGGGCTGACGCCTACAGCAGGATATCCTGTGTCACCAGCCTGCAAGTCTGTGAGGCCATCCAAGTGTGCACTACGGGCGAAGACGTCAGTCTTCTCTTGCAGGTTCCTCCTTTTCTCTCTGAGCTCACATGAGGATAGTACAAATCAAAGTATCAGGACGTGTTATTCCTCAAAAGCAACGGTGCGGGAGCCAGCGCGTGCAAACTTCCTCAGATAAAGTATCAAATAAAAATAAAAACCGAGACATTTGAACACGTAATCTGAATTTTCAGACACCGGTGATGACAGCACCTTGCGAAAAGTTAATTGAGGCGATGATCTAAGCTAAAGGCTCCCTCGGGACAAATAAACTGTGCGGTTGACTGACTATCTCGTCTTCTGAACCTGCCTGTACGCTCGCGTCTGCGTCAGTCAGTGAGAGAGGCAGAAAAAGCCGAAGGATTGATAAATTATTGAGGATACTGACACATTGCTTCTCTCTTCTTTATTCTCCCTCTGACCTACATAGTGAACCACCTGATCCTGGCTCCAAAGCAAACCTATTGACATCAAGCTTGCTGTCTCTCTGCTTTTGTGTGTGTGTGTGTGTGTGTGTGTGTGTGCAACTGGGTTCACATGTCATTTCATCTCTTCGAGTCGGCGTGCACACGAGGAGAGAGGGTGAGAGAGAAGAAGAAAAAGTACAAAGAGGCAGAGAGGAGCTAATGGTTTAGCGCCCTGATCTTTCTGCTAATGAAATCAACCACCCCCATAAGCACATCAGAGATCATCTGCAAGAGTGTGTGTGCGTGTGTGTGTGTGTGTGCACAAGCTAATGTACATTCATGTGCATCCATGTGAGGTATTGAGCTTATGTCAGGGGGCCCCAAAGTATTCTGGGACAGAGTGGAACGTTGGGTCAAAGGGTAAACTCAACTCCCTCATTTCTCTCTCTCTCACTGCTCTCTTCTTGTCTTCATTTTTCTTCTTCCGTCACCTCTGTGCGTCCCCGTCTTGCAGCTCTCGCTCTCGCTTATATTACTTTCGTTACTTAGCACAGCTTTCAAAGGGGCCACAACTCCAAAGTCAAAGCTTCTGTAACTTATCAAGTGTAGAAATGAGACGTTTAACAAGCAGCTGGCTGACAGTTTGGAGGTATTCATTGACCGTCATGGAGTTAACTTAACTTTAGCCTTTGTGGACTACACACAGTACTCTAGAAGGAGGCTAGCGTCCTCAGGGTGAAGCTGCAGGCTCTAACGCCCTACAACTCTGAATTCAACCAGGTCAATTCTGAATGTGGGCTTACCTGTGGCTAACGTTAGCCGGCTAAAGAGTTACAGAGTCGCATTACTCCTCTTTTGGTGGACGCTTACTGTCGCCCACACCTCTTGCCCCAAGCTAGTATATCCTGAAAGTTCTGAACCTTTGCTCTGACGGCTCATTATTCCCAAACCCTAATAGTCCCAAAAATCCAGAATACAACCCAACAATACAAGTCTCCATGCAACACGAAACACACGGCTAATTACTATGCAGACAGGCCTGACCCGCCCTACTCTGCCTCTGATTGGCAGATAACAAAACACACAATAAAGTGCAAAACATATAATTTAATTATTCCATATATAATGTAAATGTAAATATTCTATTTTATATTATGCACTTTATTTATATTATTATTACGTTGTAATATATATAATATCATACATAAAAATGTTTACAATACATATTACCGACACAAAAAAAACCAACTGTTTTATTCTTTCTGTGCTGCCCGGTACCAAATGATCCACGGCGACCCTTGCCTTACAATACTTGTTACTGAAAACAGCAATCACCTTACCGTCCTAAACTATTCACAACAAGTCTAAAAATCATTTATTATACAAACTAACAACGGTATTGGTTTGGAAAGCGGTGGGGACATACAGTGCTTTCATCACTGATACCTGTATCGACAACCACTAAGCGATATACCTTAACTTTAAAAAAAAAAAAAAAACCCTCTCAGTTCATGCACTTAGATTGTGTGAAATCGGTTTAAAACAGAGCTCAGATCAGAAGGATGTGCTTTTTGAGGTAAAATTACAGCTCAAAGCACAAATTCTTTCCTGTTAAATCCGCTTATCTCTCCCTGTCTTGCCGGGACTTTCTCTCTTACTTTTTCTGTCTCCCTCTGATGTCTGCACCCTTAACAACAAAGCTAAATGAAAATGAATGGAACGCCTAACTTGACATACAAGTTATGAAAATGAAGGGAAATTCTGATTTGCCATACAACACTATGAGAAGTGAACTCACCAAGCATGATCTTACTGGCAAAGGAACTAACTCAGCTTTTATTACATACAAAGCTACAACTTTACCAAGAAATAAGACAGACTGCTGAATAAAGGAGGTTCAATCAGAAAATAATTAATTGTAATGT
The DNA here is from genome assembly GCA_943593645.1 of Bovichtus variegatus. Lineage (NCBI taxonomy): Eukaryota > Metazoa > Chordata > Actinopteri > Perciformes > Bovichtidae > Bovichtus > Bovichtus variegatus. The sequence goes on along the minus strand of CALSCE010010635.1, from coordinate 11,923,453 downwards.
TAACCACAGTAACCCTCTGGCCGCACATACGGGATTTGAAACAAAATGATATCTGTTAATATTAGTAAGGCATATCAATTTTATGCGAGTAGCTAGTATAGCTTAATTGAACTATTTTTTGTTTGTGCAGAGCTAACCTTAGAGACATTTACAATTCCTGGTGTGTAGCGAGTTAGCCAGCCCAGCCCGGGACAGCTGTGTCTTTCATATCACTGATCAACTTGTTACCATAGCGTTATGATCACAGAAGGCAAAGCCCCTGCGACCGACGACCTGGATTGTCGAGCTTTTTAACTGCTTCTAAATCATCCAAAATGCAGTCAACCAATGATATCGCTGCATGCGCAAAGCAAACAAACACCAACAGACACACCCTTTGTTGAGCCGATATATATTTTATATATTTTTTTCATTTAAAGGATCTCTATACGGAATTCAGAGCATATCTATGGTTGAGGTTGGGGCAGCTAACAGGGAACCAGAGAGGGGGGCCGCTTTGCTTCCACAGAACAATAACCGCCGCATGAGCGCAGTGCAGGGCGGCAGCCATTAGCGAGCCAGTGGGGCCAACAAACAAAGACTCTCATGCACTAACATGCAGTTGTGGTCGGACAGGGTCTGTAAACAAAGCAAGAGAAGCTCGGATTACAACACACACAGAGAGAGTGTGACTTCAGGACAACATTACTCCGCTATCTTTACGTAACTAATAGTCGATGTGCTATATTAATGCTCTGAATGCGGCATATAGAACCTTTAAATGCATATGCAATTAATATCAAATTAGTGGCAGGGAAACTTTTAGGTACTCAGAAAGTGTTAGAACATATCGCAGAAGAGAGGAAAACTGGTGATTGAGCAGCAAAATTAAAATGTGTTATTGTTAATGCAACAGAAGAAATTTTTTTTTCCAAAACCAAACAATTTCTGCTTTGAATGTTCAATTTTTGCTCACTTGTGGCGTTATATGATATATGCTTACATAAACAGATCATCTAAATGCTTAAAATATTGATTAAAAAAAAAAAAAAAAATTATACATTGGGCTCCTCTAAGAGCTACTATGTGAATTGTCTGTAGAAATACTCACTAAATGGTAGAACGTATTGAATATCCAATGATGTGAGCATTCTGTGTGGAGTCTGCATTACAGACACTGAGAATAACTGCTTACAATTCTGCTGCTTTTTAAATGATATATTCAGAGTAGAGTAAACCTTGTGTTCACACCTATATGGACAATTTATGGAGTATATGGTATTTAATATATGGAGTTGCCAATTAACCTGCGTGACTTTGAACGCGTCTAAATGTGTACAACTCTTGGACTTGCCAACGTTATATTATATTACACAAAGCAAATGTTGAAGTTAAGCAGTTATCCTCGAGTTTTGTGTATGTTGCTCATCATTTCGTAGAGATACACATTTTGTAGATTTGAGATATCTCCTTTTGTTTTCTTCATCTATGCTGTAGATCCATAGACAAAAGAAACCCCCTGCATCAGCTTAAAGTTCCCCTTCCCAACCATGCCAAATCCTCATCCAGTGTAAAAACACTACAGTTATACTGTGTGTACATCCTACACCCTCTGGAGGGAAACGTCACAATGAACAATTAAAATGATCTAAGTCTTCTCTTCCCTGTCTTATTGCGCTCTCCCCCTTTCAGTCTTTCTGTATTTCTTCTTCTCACCCACTTCTACCCTCTTCTTTCTTCCTTCCCTTTTCCCTCCATCTCTCTCCATGCCCATATCTCCCCACCTCCTGCTAATGAGTCTTTGTGAGGGACAGTAGCCTTTTAGCAGGGAGAGGAGTTAATGGCTTCGCTGATGGCTGCTGCTAATGTCTTTGGGCTAATGGCCTTGGCCACCGCTGATGATAACCATGAACTAATAGCATGAATGACAGATAGCCTACTGCTTTCAGACTCACGCTCTGTATCAAGAATAGATAGATAGTCTCAGGGGAACAACTAGGAAGTTCAGTCCCCCTGAATATAGCAATAATACCCAGAGGAGCCATCTTTATTGTGATTAGATATAAAGATGAAGGTGATGTAAGTGTACAGCCGAGAGCCAGATAAAAATCCCTCACTTACTCTGTGAGTTTGCACAACCAGCCACAGCACGTATGACGATTTTATAAGCTTTGTTGAAGCACGTCTGCATTTTCTAATCATTGACTACGAATGAACATACCCTTTAACTGCTTGCCATTTTTTCAAAAACATAAAATATCTTTTTAGGTTGATTTTCTACCTTCCAGGTGTGAGATGAAAATAAACCCGTGGAGTATTGAAATTTCTTTAAAGGTACAGGCGGGAAGCTCGCACGAGGAGCTTGTAGTCACCTTTAACTTTTTTCTTTGTATTTATCATTGAACAGCACCGTATTTGCAGGCATTTGGAAAAAAGCTTCCCGCTTGGTGATGCATTCAGCCAAGCTCATCTCTGACGCCAGGTCAGACAATCTGGACTCGAGCAAGCTCCAAGTCCGTTGCAACTTTCTCCTCTTTCAAAATGAACCACTGCCCAGTGTTCTAGGAATAACACATTTGCTGTCTCTAAGCAATAAATCTGATAATCCTCGATGGCATTCATGGATTTACACATTGGTTGTGGAACCGAAAACTAATGGAAGTTATACGGTGAAAAATTAATGATGCAGGACTGTTGCAACACACAATAATAGAGGAGGCACTTGGACCCCCCCCCCCCCCCCCCCCCCCCCCCACCCACACACACACACACACACAAACACACACACACACACACACACACACACACACACACACACAGCTATGTGATTGGCTTCAGTTTGTTGGTTTAGGAAAGTTACAAACTCTTCGTTGCCTCCCACACAATTCTGATGTCGGTACTCGGGGGGAACTGGTGGTTGAGGAGCGCTTGATGCTTTTTTCTTTCTAACCATCCCCTAGCTGCCATAGCCATGTGCATATGCTGTTTGAATTGTCATATACATATTCTGTCTGGTGATAGGGTTGGAAACCAATGCCTAGAAGGAATGAAAGTCATTACAAATGACCTAAATGAGTCCCCTTATCTTGGGGCCCCACACTCCCTCCCCAACGAGTGCAATTGAAGGCATTTTATTTCATATTCTAAATTTGATATCCCTTTTTCACACGTACATAGCTTGTGATCCAATGTTGACCCTGCCATCATGACCCCAATCAAGCTCAGGGCTGAGAGATGGATCAAATTCTGCTATGCCTGGTGTGAGGATTCATGTCTGGAGCATAGTAAGGACGTGGAACCCAAAATATAAACACGTCTATGCTCCAGCACGTTGACAGCTATCAAGACATTACAGTGAAGGATGCCTGTAGGGAATTGCCTTCTATACAGGAAGCACCTGGATCATTAGAGCAAATCGTTGCCAAGTCGTGTGAAAGTGGTAATCAGAATCTTTCTTTACTTAGATGAGACTGTTAGTATAGTGTGTGTGTGTGTGCGGGGGGGTCCCAATCTGTTCACGAGTGAGGTAGGCTTAAAGGCAGAAGACGAAAGAATGAAGAATTGAAGAATGTGTGACGCAAGGAACCTCTCGCAGGGAGGACTTTTTCCATCTTAAGCTGCAGTGGGAAGGTCACCCAGTGGCAAGACGAAGAAGAATCGAGGCCGGGCGGAGCGATGAAGAGCTAAGCATCCCACAGAGGCAGAGCCACTTGATAGAGACAAACCATTACAATGACATACAGTCATTAGCCAGCTCAGCTCTTTGCTGCCAGCTCAATATGTGCTGTAGCAGTTAGCATTCAGCGTGCGTTAATGGGGTAATTCCCATTCAGCTGGGATAGCAGCCGTATGAGCGATGTGTCACATCTATAGTCAGCTAGTGTAGCAGCCATGCAATAATTTCTCCACTCACTCCTGCATTAAATGACACTCAATCTTTGCCAAGAACGTGCCTCCACTCCTCCATTTTCCTCTTGGCCCTAAATCACACCTCACTGTCTCTATTACGTACCGCAACCGCTCTCTAAATTACTTTCCCCTCTACGTTCTTTTTTTCTTCTCTACTTCACCGGATCCCACTTTTCTCTTGTGTACCATAAACACTTTTCTAACTTTTTCTCATCGTGGCAGGTTGAAACAGGCCTGTGTTTGACAACGGGGACAAGGGAACACTGTTCAGGATTAGGAAATGCTTCGTTGTGAGGTTGTAGGAGCTCTGATTGGAGGTGTGTTCAAGTGACTCGACACACACAAGCACGCGCACACACACACACACGTACACACACGCACACACCAAATGTGGAACGGAACATCAAGAATTAATTTCTATTATCCCATTATTTCTAAACATTTTCTTACTTTCACAAATGTGTCCGTTGCGTCGCCATTGTCCTTTTATCAACCATATCTTTGCGGTTTAAAATTTGTATTTGATTGTATGAAAGCTGCTTTGTCGACAATGTCGCGACATTGATCGTGGATAAATAGCAGTGATGGAAGAAATATTCACATCCTTTAACACCACACGTAAAATACTCTACACGTAAACCTCCTGCAATCAATCTTACTTAAGTAAAAATTAAAGTATCAAAAGGAAAAGGATTCATTCTGGGGCAAAATGGTCGCTGGCTACATTTATTGGCAATGTGCATTAATGTGAATGTTGCATTTTACTGCTGTAGTTGTTTAAGAATGTGTCAATTATCATCTCCGCCTGCGCATCTTGTATGCAGTCGTTTGTGTGCGTGCGTGTGTGTGTGTGTGTGTGTGTGTGACATCTGTCTTCGCCCAAGGCTAGTGTCACATACTACAATCAGCCTAATATTTTTCTGGCTCATTTATGACCGTGTGCTCAAGGACCTCTTGTGGTTTTGAAAAAACTATTTTGTTGACTGCTTTACACCGTCATCGACTGCCGACTCCTCATTACTTTTCGTTAGGGGCAGCGGTCGGGCCCGTTCTGGCCGGTTTGTGTGGCTAACAGCTAGCAGCTAGCAGCTAGCAGAACTGCACACTCAGCCGAGTACATCGCTGGCTGACTTTTGCCTCTTCCGTCTTTACAGTTTTGGTGAGTTTTATATTGTTTCCATCCAGTTTAAATGAAGTGTGTCGGATGTCTGTTTAATAAGGACAAGAGGTGTAAGAATATTTCCTTTTGTGAGTTTATTTTTGTTTAATTTATTACACTAAAGAAGCCAAGAGAGCTTATGGAACACAGGGACTTGCTGCTCAAACAGCGGATCTCCACCCTGAAACTACGCAACTACAATGTAAAAAGATACAAAACAGCAGTTAACTCACATGTTATCTGGATCATTTTAGAAGTAACCCTAGTGCAACTTTTACTCTATAGGGCTGGCAAAGTAAACGTAATTATTGATTTCCTTAACATTTTTATTGTGTTTTTATTATGCCACTATTACAAAAAACATATAGATGATAACAAAGTAGGAGGAGCAACATTTTGATTTTAGGACGGTTTACATTCACTAGCCCTGCTCCAGAGTCAGACACGCATGGCAGACATTTGCATTTTACTGAATGCACTTTCCTAGTTTTAATTGCTTTGCCCAAAGGATGAGAACCCACTCAAATGGTGGAAGGAAAATGAAGCAAGGTTTCCCTCCTTGGCCATCTCGATAAAGTCATACTTGTCTGTCAACATCAACCATCCATCAACACCACCTCTTGCTGTCCCTGTAGTAGTATTGAGAAAAGTTTCCATGTTGAAATAAATTCAGATTCAGATTTTATTTTGTTAGATTATCAAACTCTATTGAATTGTCATTTCAATGGCTAAAACATTCCCTAAAATCAAATTTTTTTTTGCACTATTTTTGTTGGGCTCAATTTATGTCGGACTCATAGACATTTTTTTTAAGTGAATGATGCCCTAAAATAAATGATGTTGGACTGATGGGCATTTGTATTACTGATATATGCCTGTTCATTCTTGGCACTCTTTATGTCTTACGTATATAGTAAGTAAGTATTTTTTACAAGAATATGCTTGAATAAAAGGTAGAAAAATTGATGGTACAAGTTTTTGTCATCATTTATTGTTAACTTAACCAAATCGACGAATCAGAAAAGAATTGATAGATTAATCGGGAAAAAAAACATTACATTTATCGACAACTCGAAAAATTAATTTTTTTTAGAATCGTTAGTTGCAGCCTTTGCGATGACGTTATCGAGCGAGCAAGCTAAGTTTAACTTCGCTACGCTGCATGGATCTGGTGTTGTTGCCTCACAACGTTAGCTCATAAAGTATTGTAAATGGAAACGTACCACACTGAAATAAGCTGTTTCAATTATTTGTCTGTGACCAATAAAAATAGAAAAAACAATCAAAATAAAAAAGGTTCTCGTTTCTTCCTTCTTGTTTTTCTTTAGAGGTCAGACATGTTGGTGCCATTGAACCTTCATCTATACGCTCGACATATGATGCTGCTGCGTCTGCCAGTTGTGTGTTAATGTTGGTCTTGTTGGTGCCTGTAACATTACCTCTGATAATGTATAATGCTTGTATGATTAAACTGTGGTGCGTTCAGGTAATTATAGTTGTAATGGCCAACATATGCGTTTCAGAAGTATGGTCTTGGATGGGCTCGGCGTCACCTGATTTGCTCTGTGCCCACCCGCACAGTGATTTCTGCCTACGCTTCTGGTGTGTTCATATTCCTGATCGAAGCGTGTCAGCAGATGTGCAGATTGACCATACATTGTATTTATAGAAATATTATGGTTAGTTGTTGCGTCTTTCTAGCCGCATAGCTACCGTGGTGGTCAGTAAGTACAGCAGCTGGGTGGCTCTGACGCTAACAAGCTGTGGCTGTTCTGGCGATTGCGTTGGGCGGGTGTGTGGGCGGGAACTCGCCGCAGACTCTGTCTCCAAATGACGTCAATAGGGGATGTGGAGTTTGAACGATGTCGGCGTTTACCAGCTAGGGTGTTTCTAAAAATAGAAGCCATTGAAAGCGTACACAGCAGATTTAGCGTTGCAATCCTACAGCGTTGTCAGACTTCTCAAGTGAACAGTGAGAAAACATCTCTCTGATGCATCTAAATCGATGCATCAGAGCCAAAGACGTCACATTTTTTATTCCACATGTTCTTATACGAGGAGCCTGCGTTACCCACAACGCAACTACTTCGCTGACAGTTTGGTCAGCGATTCGGGTGTGTTATGCTAGTAGCTAATGTAGCGTCCAGCCCCTGGTCTCAAGCGGAGATGAGCAGTGTAGTGTACAGAGTCCTTTTTAACTCCACACCCCAGTAGACACAGTGACACAAGTGGCATCACTTAAGGCAGCTTAGCAGACTTTACAGAGCTCCCTCTGGAGACGCAGGGGTTTCACACAACTTTTCTTTTTTTGAACATATGCAGTAGTACTCTCCAACATTAAGCTTCCTAATCTGGGTTTTTGGATATTGATCCAATAGGGCATAAAGATAGGATCATTTCAACTATAGACGTGTTTTTTACACCCTAATTGTATGGAATTGCTACACCAGACTGCTGGAACACCCCCGACATGCAGCTGTTCCCAATGTCTTATCTAATTTGTCTGACATGTCAGCATTCAGGGTTATGTCTCTTACCACTTTTGTGGTATGCCTGTGTGTCTCTCTGTACTCTGTCTGTCTGTCTGTCTGTTGGCCCCAACTCACCCTGATCATCCATCCTCCTAATCCCCCCTCAACTATTCATCCCCAACTCCACCTCCTCCACTTAGTGTTTTGGGTTTTCAGCTGCCGTGGACAGAAAGCCCATTTAGACACTGTGTGTGCATGTGTGTGTGTGTGTGTGTGTGTGTGTGTGTGTGTGTGTAAAATGGTCCTTATGCATCCATTTTGGGAGGCGAGGTGCGTCAGAGCGTGAAGGCTAGCTGTCGGTCCGAATTACATTCAGTTGTTGGGCACACTGTGTGCGTGGGTGTGTATGTGTGTGGGTGTGTGTGTGGGTGTGTGTGTGTGTGTGTGTGGGGGGGGGGGGGGGGGGG
>CALSCE010010635.1:11900111-11915368 GCA_943593645.1 Bovichtus variegatus | reverse complement strand
CCCACACACACACACACACACACCCACACACACACCCACACACACACACACACACACACACCTCCCATCTCTGCCTCATGCGTTCTCTGCATTGCACAAGATGCATGTTTCTACTCACACACTTCTCTGCCACCCTTACACCCAACATTTCTTCCTGTTTTTCAGTTCCGCTGCTCAGACCTGACTTCTGGTAACCTTCATGTGCAGCCTCCTGCTCCGTGTGTGTGTGTGCTCTGTGCAGATTGAGAAAGAGATCAAAAAAAAAATTAAAGTGGAAAGGAAAAAAACAAAAAACATTTCATTTCAAATCCTCCAACATACGTGTGTTTGCGTGTCTGTGTGTTTTCGAGCTCCAGCAGCAGATGAGGATATCGGTCAATGAGCATTACGCTCCCTTACACACAGCTAGTGCATTTTGCAGTTCAGGCATGATGCTCTCCAGGATGAATTACAGTGAATCTCAAAGTACAAAAAAAAACAAAACGCATAGCCACCATTTCATACAATCAAAGATAATATGAATACAGAAATAACTGTATTTCCTGGTATCACTGTGTTAATCTCACACTGTACTCTTAGGAGATGTGTACTCATTCGTACAAACATGGAAGTCCGTCAATCATTTGACATTTATTAACATTTGCAGATCAAGTGGACACGACCAGACCAGATGTTTCTTTACACGTTGCATTAGGCGGAACTATGGCAAACAAGCTCATTTAACCTTAACCAAAAACCTCATTCTTATCATATCAAAACAATAAAACAAATATTACAGAGGCCATGGTACGGTTGTTCTTGTTGGACAAAAGGAGACATGTGTGGGAATGTTACAGAAAAAAACAAAACAAAGTGGAGTTTTTGAAAAATAGAACTAAAAGAGAACAGGAAGGGAAAATATAAAGAAACAGGTGGAGAAACTACCGGAGAGAAAGGTTTTTCAATCATTCGTGCACAGTATGCTTCTGTAGGAATTAAGGAGGCAGAGGCTCAGTAAACGTCTCCTGATGACAGTGCAGTTGGAGTTGAAAGCAGGTTGAAGGGGGGGAGTTCAGAGGACGCGAGGTCGAAATGAGACTACCGGCTTTAGCCTGAGCTGCCACAGGGCTGCGGTGGCAGTGTTCTCACAACAGTCACTTCCTCAGCCTTCTCACGCTATGAGGCTCACTGAGCTGTCAGTATCACTCTGTGTGCACACATGAGTGTGCACTTTCTATTTATGGGAGCCTCAATTATATTCATTTTGGAAAAAGCTCTCACATTTTCTTCTCCCTGTCACTTGGCGAGAGGATGGACCTTTTTACATTTCCAGCTTGTTCGCAACAGACGGGGATGATAAGACATTTCAAGAAAAAGAATTAAGTGGCGTTGTTTTACTCATGTGTCTCGAAAACAGCACATCGCTGTGCACTAAGGATTAAATACGTAACCAAAATAAGAGCAATGAACAGAAGATGTAGTCCATGCGCTGTACCTAAAGAAACATCCTATTAATGGAGGACTGTCGGTATGGCAGAGTGGACCTGCTCTTTTATTAAAAACCTGTGCTGTGATGGCCTCTAATGGCTGCTACTGGATACTACAGCCGGTCTGGATCAGCCTTTCAAAAGTCCAAGTAGAGTCCATATTAAATACATAGCACTACCTGTATGTAGAATAATAACAATGTTTTTGTTTTTTTTTCATTCAAATAAGTTCCAAAGTGATTCACACGAGGCAGCAAATTCAAAGTCGACAAATGATGAAATAATTTGAATATTTAGTCAAATAATTCCAGCAATGTGAGATAAAAGAAAACAAAAACAAAAACAAAGAAAAGACAATAAAGGTAAAATGAAGAAAACTCAATTCCAATCAGGATGTGCACTCCAGTAATGCATGTTTGAAGAGATTTAAAGGATGATACTAATTTAGCGTTATGTGATTTGGTACTTATTTTGTGTTCATCACAAACACAAAATGTGCAAAACTCTACACACTAACCACACAACCTTACACCAGAGATTATATATCTCTCGCTTATGCAAACAATTCCTTTCTCTTTTAAGAATTGTGTTTTTACAGTACACACAGACCAACTACGCACTGATAGTATAACTCAAAAAACACCTGCAGCTGTTGCTTGTTCTGTGTGGAGGGCAAAGCCGTGTGCAGTACAGTTTTGTTCTACATGTAGTGAACACACATGCGCATCCATGTATACAGTATACTGTATCCATGTGTAAAGTTCAAAACAAAGCTAATTTTGCCTCCTTTTAAGACATTTACACAAAGGTTACACATGTGAAACATTTGATAGACATACGCAGAACATTCAAACAGCTATGAGAATAACAGTAATTATTTCACATTAAATCTAGTTAGCGACACACTGATTTTGGTTGAGCAAACATGTGAGGAGTCGGAAGAGATACTTCCACATACAAAAAGATCCTTTGAATTGACCTAATTGAATTTGTGGACAGTGGTTCCATTTTTTTATGTATTCTACTTGTTTCAGATCTACGCGATACAATTATGTGGTTTGAACATGTACAGATCGAGTAAATCAAACTTGATTTAATGACATTTTGATCAGGTTAGTCCAACACAATTCAGTTGTGTTGTGTGGGATTATTCAATCATGTAAAATAAATTGAGCTTTTTTGTTTATTTACCTAAATGCGTTGACATAGGGATGCAGCAATAATACTTATTACCAGTCCTGAACTTTAAATAACAATTTACAGGGTGCCCGTGTTACTTTTACTCAATGGTATGAGGCAATTATCTTCGAGTCCATGCACAAAAATTATCAAGATGGTAAATCTATTTTTCACCAAAGGATGCATTCAGAAGTGTAAAGGAAAATAATTTAGCTTTGATTTAAAACTATCATAACCGTGCTGTGCAATATGATGATCAATTATTATCAAAAATGCGATTTCCAATAACTTATATCACATCACATACATCTACATCAAAATATGGTACCCTTCTGAATACTGTGATTTTGTCCAGTATAAAAGCAATATTTATTGGAATTTACTATAAATACATTGGATAATCACATAAAAGATACTGTTAATGGGATTTCAAAGAAGGCAATTTGAATTTAATCTTACATCATTTTGTGTTGACATCAAGAAATCTGTCGTTTGATGGGTAGTCCTCGTTGATGGATTGGATAATCCTATGAATTTACCAAAGAATAATGTATAAAATGTCTTTATTTAAACTGGATCATTTCAAGGTATGTCCGCAATATTTTTCTTTTTTGTGCAAATTTATAAATTTCTTTAGCAGTCTAAAAAAGTTTTGTATTGATATAATTTTTCATTTTACAAGTTGGATTTTGAAAATGCAGAGAATGTAGAGTAAATATCTCTATTATTTTTATTTTTAAATTCTCTGTAGAATTATTATTATTTTTTTTTTACATTACAGTCAATTTTAAATTTTACTGTTAAAAAAACACCTTAATTTTACATTGAGTAATAGGAAACATATTGTTTGTATTTTTACATAACACTCAAAACCAGGGGGTGGGGTATAAGGACGGGTAATCTTTTTCAAAAACATTGTTTTTTTAATTTTATTTAATTCTCTTTATGTCCTATAAATACTCTGCCTGCCTGCGTGTACCGTAATTTCCGGACTATAAGCCGCTACTTTTTTCCCACACTTTGAACCTCGCGGTTTATACAATCACGCGGCTAATTTATGGATTTTTCCCGCTTTCACAAGCTTCATGTCGCCAAAAAACTGAGCACCGTCACATAATGTGACGTAAATCGAGCGCGCTCAAACTTCCCATTCATTACGGTAATTAACTTTTTTACGAAATTTCTCAGTGTTTCATTCAGTGTACCAAATGAACCTCTAAAAACATTATGCCAACCTTCAATTGCATTATTAGTTCTTGGAATGTCTTCAGCAGCTGACATTATGAACAGTGGACATTTTAAACAGCGGACATTATGAATGGTCACGATTCTGATTACGGTCATGTTGTCACCCTCATCATGGCAAAGACATGGAGAAAGGCATATGATGCAGCTTTCAAGTTGAAGGCGTTTAAAGGCCTATTTATTTTTGTTCCAAGCCGTGTTTCGTTAAAGCCTGTGTAAAGTTCATTTGTTTCAATGTACCGGTAGGCACCTGCGGCTTATAGACATGTGCGGCTTATTTATGTACAAAATGCATATTTTTAAAAAATTCAGTGGGTGCGGCTTACATTCAGATGCGCTGAATAGTCCGGAAATTACGGTACTCACTTGCGACCCACCAGAGTCTTCCACAAGCTGCTTGCTTTACAACTGTGAGTTCGAACAATCAGAATCAGAATCGGAAAACCTTTATTCTTCCCACAGCGGGGATATTTACAGAACTACAACAGGAGAGGAACAGTGCAGATAAAAGGGCAATATAAAATAAGTACAAATTAGAATAAAAAATAACAACCGTGGTAAAATAAGTAGAATAATAATATAACTTTTTTGCTAGATTTAGTAACTGTTGGAGCTAATTGCTGCTAGCCACTTTCATTGGAAAAGGCTTGGGAACAATGGGTTACTCTTGCTAGCTTCTCAAGATTACCAGCCCTAGCTTTAAGCATTTGAATAATCCTGTTAAAAATCCATAATTTCCCATTACATTAATTTACAGATTACAAACTTTATTTTATGCTTAATATTTTTAATAAGATTATATATATTTTTTTGAGCATTTACACTTCTTCTTCATATTGTCATATTGTGGCCCAGTCTTGGAAGGGCTGAGGTTTGTGTTAATGCTGAGTTTGAATTATTAAAACAGGAACCAGTGTCGGTTTTAGACATTTTCTAAATGTTCTCACCTGTAGAGAAGGAACAAGCAGCTTTTATGCCTTAAACAGTGTTAAAAACTGAGAGTTAGGCTGAGACACGATAACCTTTGAATTCCACGTCATTTTCTTGTATGTATTGTATGAGCACAGTATCAGTATGTGTGAGGGAGCAGCACACCACACTGCAGCACTGCCTCTCTGTAAAATTCCCATAGTGTTTAACATCATTATATACAGCACTTAATACTATAGTATATGGCTATCACAAGATTTACCAAAAATGGAACTGGTGTTCAGTTCTTTTAAAATTAGAGCAACATTATGGATGTTTATTTAATACTACATGTTTAGCATTTCAGATTATTTGCTGCTCAGGTATACAGGTTTTGCACATTGATCACTCTTCAAAATATTTGTACTTTTGTCACTAACAAACAAAAACGATTTGTATTTGTGGCAGTGGGGTGTGGTGGCTGTGTCGGCTGCTGGGGATGAGATGGGATTGGCTCAGTTGGAGGCCAGGCAGCTGGACGGAATCAGGTAATCAGTCACACAATAAAAGCACGGCGATGACCTGGTTCTGTCTTGCAGTAGGCTGGGTTCGTCCAGAGAGAGAGAGAGAGACGGAGACAGAGACGGAGACGGAGACAGAGACAGAGATGGGACGGAGACCAGCACCAGCGGCTGCGGTAGTCGAGGGCGGGGAGAACCTGGCACCGAGTGAAGCCGCCTTAATAAACTGTTTACCCTCCAAGAGAACTCTCCCTCTTTTATTTCCCTCTTTTATTCCCTTTGTGAGTGGGTGAGCTCACATCTGGCCCCTGAACAGGGACTATGTCGGAGGGAGAATCCGCACCCAGTCCGCTGGCAGCACTCCAGCTCCTCGCCGCGATGCAGGAGGGCACGGCCATCCTACAGCGGCAGCAGAGCCAGGCTCTCGCGGCCATTGCGGCCGCTCAGTGCGAGGACCGTGCTCTCCAGTCTAAGGAAAAAACGGCTTTCTCCACACCGTATGGCTTATACCAATTTGTGACGCTTCCGTTCGGGTTATTTGGAGCCCCTGCCACCTTCCAGCGGCTCATGGACCGGGCGCTGCGACCACACTTAGCATATGCTGCTGCCTACCTGGATGACGTCATCATCCACAGTGAGACGTGGGAGCAGCATATGCGGCAGGTGGGGGCAGTACTTGAGTCCCTGAGGAGAGCGGGGCTCACGGAAGTGTGCGGTTGGACGGAGGGAGGTACGGTATCTGGGGTACCACTTGGGCGGCGGGCAGGTGTGGCCACAGCTAAAGAAGACCGCGGCCATTGCCGCCTGTCCAGCTCCCGAGACAAAAAAGGAGGTCAGGAGGTTTATGGGGCTGGCAGGCTATTACCGACGGTTCATTCCAGGGTTTTCGGAGCTGACCAGCCCCCTGACCGACCTGACCCGAAAGGGTGCCTCAGATCCGGTCCAGTGGACGGAGCGGTGTCAGCTGGCGTTTGAGAGGGTAAAGCAAGCTCTCTCTGGGGAGCCGCTCCTGTTTTCCCCTAACTTCGCTCTCCCGTTTGTCTTGCAGACCGATGCTTCGAACAGCGAGCTGGGGGCCGTTTTGTCCCAGGAGGTGGAGGGAGTCGACCGCCCCGTACTGTACATTAGCTGGAAGCTGGCTCAGGGGGAGGTGAACTACAGTACGGTGGAAAAAGAGTGCCTCACCATACGGTGGGCGGTCGGTGCCTTGCGTTATTATCTCCTGGGACGCTCTTTCACCCTCTGGTCGAACCATGCCCCGCTCCAGGGGCTCCACCGCATGAAGAATGCCAATTCCCGGATCACTCGTTGGTATCTGGCGTTACAGCCCTTTTTTGGAACCCTTTGGAACGCTCTTGTACGTTCCAAGATGTGAGACGCGGAGCCGAATAGCCGCTCACTGTCCGTGCTTCGGCATGGAGCTCACAGTGCTGGAGAACGGAGGTGATTACTTCTCCAATATCTGAGTGTTTTCGCATTTCTGGAAGGAAACATGTCTTCCAAACTGCATGTCGCTGATCTTTCTCAGAGACAGTGTAATGGTGTACTGCGGCACGCATTTCCTTGCATTTTGAAACAAACCACGCACGTCGTGTTCAGCCAGCGAATCAACAGCTGGGTATGCTAGCTTTCCCCCCTCCTTCGACAACAAATAACTTCAGCACATCCAACGCAACAGATAAACATCGGCCACTGCCATCAGCAGAATGTCATCTTATTGGCAAATAGTCTAATGGCAGTCAACAAGACGAGTGGTCTGAGCGACGAGCACGCTCGTCTAGGGGAAATCCAGTCCGGAACAAGGTGATAGAGGGGAAAGAAGGGCACAGACGCAGACCTTGATTGAATGCCTCCCCTCCTACAATTCGCTTTTGGACGCACCGGGCAAAGCCGGGCAAAGACTACTGCCAACAAGCACTTACGTTCTGCGCCTGCGTGAGAGGAAATGACTCTTGCGCTAGTCTGTATTCGTCGTTAGGAAAGGGAAACCGGAACACCTATGACAGTAAATATGCAATCTGTGTACTAAAATCATTGTTTGTTTCTATTCTAATGCACTGACTCGCTTAAGCTTAACAGCCAATCCGAGTGATTTCTTTTGCCGAACAAGTGCAGACGGTGCGGAGACAAACTGCAGAAACAAGGTCGACAAATGCTCACCGACGGCCCGACATTAACCGACTGCTATTGGTGTGCCGAAGCCTTTAAGGATCTCCAAGGTGGACATAATGTCCTCCAGAGCAGGTTCGGTGTGCAGCATGCGTTTCCGTGGGGGTCTAGCCAGGTTAAAAGAGAGGCACCTTTCGTGACATTTAAAAACACTGGCTTTAGGCTCACCATACCTTGCCAATTATCTTGCTTTGTGGTATATCACTCCACCCCAGCCCCCGTTTCTTTTGATCAACAACTATTTGGAGAGGGTTGATTTGATGCTGCAGCTTTTGTAGTTTACTTTGCAGGCTATGGTTTTAGAGCTGCAGAGTTTTAGTAGTAATCCCACAAAGAAGAAGTGTTCCCGGAAAGGCAAACAGGGTGACGTTTTTCTGTGAACGGCAGTTTTAAGTTCAGTCTGTTTGTTTTCTGTTGCCTGTTCTGTCACTGATAAAGGATACATGGCAGGCTTAGTGTCAGCCATGGGGAGCATACCACAGAGAAACCTTCACCATTTGGCCATTGGTAAGACAACAATTTTTTAAAGAAAGAAAGGAATCTCAAACAGAAACAAGGGGGACCCTTTATTTCTGCACTTTTCAGCTTACTGAATGTAATGGACCACGCCATTTCTTCTCTCCTCTTTATAGTGTTTTTTCTCTCTACCTCAACTTCACTTGATGCAGGTCAGTCAATTCTGTGGGGTGATGCATAAAATCCTTTCAGTTTCCAGTTTACAGTCTTTGTCAAATACTATGTTGTATTATGTGTCTCATAGATGGTCAGATCAGATTAAATGGGTCTGGGTCTACTTGGTGTTCTGGAAGAGTTGAAATCTATTACAGCTTTGCCTGGGGAACCGTCTGTAATGATGACTGGGACCTGAATGATACTCTGGTAGTGTGCAGACAGTTGGGCTGCGATACGGTACTGAGTGAACAACGGTCTTCCTACTTCGGTGAAGGAACCGAAGGAATCTTGCTTGATGATGAGAAATGCTCGGGAAGTGAACGGTCTTTAATTGAGTGTTGGCATCAAGGATTCTGGAATCACAACTGTGAACACAACAATGACGCTGGTGTAATCTGTTCAGGTGAGGAAAAAATGTGAAATGATCTTCTCAAAATCAGCTAGATTCTCTGTCCCTCGTGTGTGTTTTGCGATGATTGCATTTCTTGAATTGGAGTGCATTCGCTCAATGTTTATTCGAACGTGAAATAGAACAGTCTAACATTCATATTGGCATGTCAGTTTAATATTTTAAACTTTCACACACTATTCATGGTTAATTAGCATACATCCCAATGGCGTACAGTTTGATTTGTATCAAAAGCTACATAAAATATTTTTTTTTATTATCATTACCAAAGGTATTTGTATGAATATAAATATATCCAGGACATATGCGATGATAATGTCACGCAACTGCTGAATTAGGGTTCTGTCTCTTTTTGGTCTAATTCAGCTACTGACAACAATAGACCATTATTGTCAATTCTTTAAAGTTGGTACAGTATTAGACCCACCAAGAAGGCTTTTGGATTCAAAAAACAACAACAGAAAGACAACGCCAATACAGCCAAGATCAAAGATATAATACACCTGATGTTATATTGTCGTATCGTTCAGGAATCCTCCCAAAGCCCAGCATCTCAATGAATCCCGTTGATGAGGTCATCTGGGGTCAAGACATGAACGTCTCTTGTTCTATCTCAAGTCAATCTCCACATCTTTTTAATACAACGTTCATTTTGGTAAAGGCTTCAAGATCGTTCAGAATGAACCAAACGTCAGGTACCAACTCTGCTACCTTCAGCATGACGAAAGTCAACCACGGCGTCGAGGGATTGTACCAGTGTCAGTTTGAGATGAGTAATGGAAGTGAAGACATCAGCTCCCTGAGCCGAACCTCTTAAATCTGATTTGACTTTGGGGAAAGTGTCAATAAGTTAACACAGTAAAGTTTTATTCAGTGTTGTCCATTAATTCATCATTTACCAGACCGTCATTCCCTTAAAGGATGGTAAGGTGGTGGAATCTGACTGCGTATTAGGCCGTAGCAACAAAGGGGCCAGCAACTGAAGATTAAAAATATATGAGAAGATTTAAACGCTGTAGATCAAAGACATAGAAACGTGATTGTAAGCTCACAATCTGTAACAATGTGATTCACATTTAGAAAGGTTTCAAGGTTCAAATACAGTAGGGTTAACATTTTAGATATCTATTTGGATCCTGGCTCAACAGCATTCAGTGGCTTTATGTCAGCTGCTTCAACAAATTAATGAAATTCAAACATTGTGACTGATGCTCTGTGATGTTAAAGGTCTAACATGTTACTTTTGTCAGTTGGTTTTGGTAAGCATAGCATTCAATGTTTGCCCCTCCCCCCCGCCCATCAACATCTTGCGATGGCAAGATGGCAATCACACTAGCCACAAAGCCAAATCTGTCCAGAGGCGTAAAGTGTGTGTGTATGTGTGTGTGTGTGTGTGTGTGTGTGTGTGTGTGGGGGCAATGGCCCCTTCCCCACTTCCTACCTTGCTCGGACCACACCCATCTTTGAACTCAACCTGTGACTTCATCTTGCAAGGTTGTGACGCTTTTGCGATGGCAAAATGTGTCCACGGACAGACAAAATATAAAAACCTGGCAAAGTACTCAAAATCCTTCTGTGGTAGTTCCCACTGCAGAAAAGTAAAAACAGTACCAGCGTCGAGCCTGATGAAACTGCAGGATCTCTGCAGATACAGACGCCACCACTCGCATCTAGTGGGTCATACGTGATCCAGGCATTATTTTTTTTTTTTAGGGGAAATGCTGCATACTATACCTTTAAAACACATTCGGAATATACGCAACCGTATCAAGACTGATTACTGCAGACCTAAGTCTATAGGGAAAAAATGCTATTAGTAAACTGACTGATGGTCAATAAGTTATCAGTCATTTGTGATATTGGGCTATAAAACTTAATTTGGATTGATTGATTGAACTAAAGTTTGTCAGACTCAAGGATACACACAATGACTTTTGGAAAGAAACGGTTGAATGTAGCTGTAACATCTGTTTGTTGAAAAGAAGGTACATTGAAGTAATGAGAGTAAAGAAAAACAAAAGAAAAACCTTTGTGTCATCAAAGGTCAACATGCCAAATGCCCATTTTACGCCCTCGAGCGCAAACTTTACCGCTGTGCAGTTGAGATCAAAATGAAGGCCGAATTCGAAGATGGGTGTTGTCAAGCAAGGGCAGCGGGAGTATGCGGGTAAGAGGTGGTGAAGAGGACATTGCTCCCCCAATTTACGGCCCTTAAAGACGTTGCGTCTGGTCTGATCCTATCGCAAATGTTGTCGTTGTTGTGCATTAGTATATCCTTGCTTTGTGCGAAAGCCATCTTGATCTGATATTACAAATCCAGAAAATTTGACAGGCACTTAATCCTGTTCCCTTTGGTTCTCAGTGCCACTGCAGCAGCCCAGCGTCTCCCTGACATCTCCCGACAGCGGGCTGCTCTGGAGCCCTCAAGGTGCGGAGGTCACAAGGGGTTACAGCTTAATCTTCACCTGCTCCATTGAATCCCATTATCCTGGCAGGGTTTTCTCTCTCATCTTCTCTGGCTCCAGCATCACCAACACCAACACCATGCCGGCAGTCAGCAACATGGCCTCCTTTAACTTCCCTGTAGCCGAGTATGAACACCAGGGCAACTACAGCTGTGTGTACGACGTCACACTGTCCTCCAGGACATTCACTTCTGAACAGAAAGCGCCGATCGGGGTCATCATTAAAAGCAAGTAGAAAGTAGGGGAGCAAAGACAAGCAATGTGGCTAAAATACTATGTCACAGACACATATATACATATATATATATTTACATATATATATGTATGTGAGTCAAACATAGTCAGTGTTGCACAACTTCACACTTCACAAGAGCTTCCTCAAAGTTTAGTTCACATTAAAATGACTAGTTTAATCTTTTTTAACTTTGAACTAAATTCTAAGGGAGCTGGAGAGATCCTGAAATTCAATATTTTCGTTATCAACGTCTGCTTCTTAAATGTTAGGCCTAATCCAATTTGAAACTAGTCTCAGGAGCATGCACGCGATATGAGCCCACAGAACAGTATCTGCGAGCGGAAAAGCATCCTCACAAGGGAGCATAATTGTTTGGGATGATGGGTTCTGCAAGTTGATATATGTTGGCCAATTTTAGCTCATGGCGGATATATGGTTTGTATATGTCGACAGGTAAGTAACAAGAGCTTTCAGTGCAGTGTCTGCATTCCCTAAATGTCCTGCTCCCTTGATACAGACCAAGGTTATGTTGTTATCATGTTAAATACAACTAACATTGGCAGATTTTTTTTTGCACATTTCTCCCCCCGTTTAACGCGGGTGATAATCTGAGATGTCAATTTGGGTAAAGAGAGCTATGAAGTGAGCTATGTTTTCTCTTTGACGTTATTTTAACAGATGATAATTAACATTTTTGCTCACTACAGCATGTTTACATCTTGTATTTCTATACTGATGTTCTTGAACGTGTTCTGTCCCCCATCGAGTACGCAAACACTAAATAAATAAAAAGTCCTGCTTTCCTGTTTAGTTTTCCTGTTCTTGACCAAGTACCATCCTCTCCGAATTACACACATAGGAAGCAAAAAAGTGTGTTTGACAAACTAGCAGATTATTAAACCCAATGAGCAAATGGTACACAAATGTCAGGTTTAACTGTTTTTTTTCTTTCCTAGTGTCTTTGTTTGAGGTGGTGTCCTTGGCAGCTGCTGGGGGTCTGCTGCCCCTGCTGGTCTTGGTGGCGGTCTGTCTGGTCTGCAAGAGAAGACGACGAGCCATGTGGCCCGGAGCCCTCGTCCAAACTCAAAGTCTGTGCTCACCAACACACACAGTGCATTCCATGAAAAAAGAACAACTCTTACTGTTTGTTTTTTTTACTTTTTGGTTTGGGTTTGAACATTTGCATGTAGAAATTCAGATATTCGTGAAACATTTCCTGCTTGCGTTTCAGTGGCTGTCAGGGGCCGCTATGAAGACGAGGACGAGGAGGATGTCTACGTGAATGTTAACCAATCGGACACCAAGACAAAACTCAAAAAGGAAGAGCGTGTGGAAGAAGAGGAGAGTGATGATTATGAGGAGCCAGAGAGTGATGGAGATCATGATTATGAGCAAGTATGCCCCGGTGCAAATTTCACAGAGGCCAAGGAACACAGAGAAGAAGAAGAAGACACCAGTGATGATGAGGGGGATTATGAAAATGTAACCGAGCCATTTGATGAACAAACTGTGGAGATTTATGGAGGACATGAGGATATTTATCAAAACTCTTGAGGTGTCCAATGGTTGCCATGGACAACGCACAGATTTGTTTTTAACTCACTGCAAACAATTTAGTCAAGTAAATGAAATGTTGAAATCTTATATGTAATACACGTTGAAGGGTGTATAATACTAGTATTGTTTTTTTTTTTATATGCCAAACTGTCCATATCAGGGCTGATTTGAATATAGGATTTTTCACCAATGGAATTTGAAGCAAATTAGTTTAGCAGCAAAGGCGTACAGGTTGAAGAAACTTTATTATATGTAGTCAATAAGTGCCCGGCAGCCCTGAGGCCCCCGAAGAGGTCTCATGTACGGAGTATCCAAAAAGTAATATATTACATCCTTAAGTATTTATTTTATGCATGTTTTTGATGAAAAAGTATTTTTTTGAGAACGAACCCAGTCCTGCATTGGTTCTTTGAAACCCATTTCAGCGTGTTTCTATTTAGACTGGTTGACTGCAACATTCTCTTTATACTAATCTGTTTTACTGGCTACTACTTTACACCCACATTTAGTTTCTTCTTCTTCTTCTTCTTCTTCTTCTTCTTCAAAGTAATAGAAAGAGAGCATTAAATCTTCTCATCTTACTCTCTAAGTGTATTCCTCTCATTGTTACAGACCACATTTAAATAAATACATTCTAAATACATGTTTAAATGTTGTTTGCAAGGTAAACTGTTTACTTGACGTGACTTTTTTTGTTGTAGAATATACTTTACTTTTATTTACTATTTTACAATTTATTCTGACTGAATTTTTATGAAGTATCCTTGTCTATCTTTTTGCACATGCACACATAACCACATATAACCACGAGGAGACTTAAGCTGGATGGTCTCATTCAACCATAAATAATGGCCAGACTGGGCCGGCTGGTTTGAATCTCCCTTTCTATTTTTGTCCGTGGCATCCCCCGGTTCACTGACACACTTCTTTAGTTTTGCAGTAGTCCTCCCGATGACCTAAAAGGACTATTTGTCATAATCTATCCAACTTCCATCAGAACATGTGCAACCAAATCCTCGCGAACACATGAAGTAATCAAATACAACTAAAGCACAAAGCCTAAAAATGAGCATGTAACAACAGTGTTATGAAATGCTTGGACCTAACAAACGATTAGTATACACCAGCGTGTTACAAAGTGAGGTCAATGACTCTACTACCACAGGAAGGAGGAACCGATATTTACGATGCAGCTGTCTCTTATTTTCAAGTGCACTGAGAGGTGGTTCTATTAAAGGTAGGAGTCCCTTTATCCTAGAGGGGTTGCCATACGGTATCTTCATGAAGGTGCCATCTCTGTCAGTTTGCAACATAATCTTTCTATATGTAACATATTTCCCAGCTCTCTGAGCCGTTGCTGGGACGGAGGACTAACCAAATTGTAGAATTAGGTGTTTTTAGCCAGCAAAGTGCATAGAGAAATAGCTTAGCCCTTAATATTTGTTGATAGATGGGTTTCATCCCTACTGAACCAAATGTGAATGCTTGTGATATATAGTGGAATACAAAGTTACAAATTAAGGGCAGGACCAAAATTGAGGAGTAAGTGTCCCTGTCGCTAGTTAACGTTCGTCGCGAAGGGAGAAGTGTAAAGGGTAAAGGCATGAAGTTTAGCTTTCGCATAGTTGAGCCTGTGTAGCATCTTGAACTGTATCACGGCGTGTCCAGCATCTATGGGACTGATCCTTTAGCACCAACTTCATGACTGAATGGATATCATCAAGTTTGGTTTGCACAGGTCTCTGTTAGATATCTGTTAAAAATGAGTACATGAGACCGTACATCTGCTGTAGTTGTTGGAAAGACACCAGGTTGTCCATTCCTTTCCAAAGCAGAAAGGTTGGGTGTGTTAAGGCTGGAGAGAAGGCTCAATGTTGGGTCGTCCGTTCATACCGGGGGCAAATTAAGAAATGACTGTATTTGTTTCCAAATGTTAACGGGATGAAGGACAACTGGATTTCTTTTATTGGTTGGTATTTTTAATATTTGCCGTGTTATTCAGAAGTGCGCTGGATCAATCTGAAGCCACGAGGGTCTGTCCAATTGAGTTTCAATTGTATGCAAACAATTGCACCAAAAGGATAATACAATTAGGTTGGCCACTTAATAGTATATTGTGAATTAAGTTGAGAATCTGGTTTCAACTCACACAGGTGATATTTAGATCTTCTGAACGTTTTGTTGTTCCAAATCAAATGTTATAATAAGATGTTATGATAGAATCCAAATTATTGAAATAGTAACAACATACAGTGAAAAACAGAAGTTTCGTTATGAAGCAGCTGTTTCCGGCCAATGATGTGAAGGCAGTTTTACAGTGTTACACCAAGACAAACACAAATAGATATGACACAGGCTCCTTGTAATGTTGGTATGCTGGCTTCACACACACACACACACACACACACACACACACACACACACACACAC
>CALSCE010010635.1:11853768-11885076 GCA_943593645.1 Bovichtus variegatus | reverse complement strand
ACACACACACACACACACACACACACACACACACAAATGACTGCATATTTTCCATGGCGACAGTTATGAGGTCATAATGATGATGGATTCTCCAGTCCTGTGAGGTGGTAAACTTTGTTTCTTCTGGAGACCGACTTCCTCTGAGGAGGACGTTGTTTACACTAGCAGCCAGTTCACTCTAAATATACAAAACTCTCATCTCAATAATCTGATTTGAGCGGGTGTGTGCTCCAGTCTGATCATTCCTTTGGTTGATTTTCCACCAAATGTGAGGAACCCTCTGTGCTTACAGCGATGTAAGCAGCAAGGGCAAACTGTCAAATATGTAGGAAAAAAAGAGATGAGTATGCTTATACCTGTATGTTTTTACTACTGAAGATGGTAACAGGTAGGTATAATGGGTAATAGCTGTGGTGGAAAAAGGTTACATTTTCGTATTCTTATCTGAAATCTTCTTTTTTTCCGGGAGGTTAGCTCGTACCAATGTCCCAAAGAAAGATTTTTGTAAAAAGAGATGTGTTCGTTAGCACAATTGATGCCCCCAAATTGCTATATAATCTGGGGAATTAAAGGAAGAATTTCACCCTGTGGAGTTCGAAGTCTTACTGTCAGACATCGACAGAAAATGTTGTAGTGTCAGTAGGGATTCAACGGGAAGCCAGAAATACCACTGCGTGCGAAATGAAGGAGAGGACTGTTGGTACAACAGTACAGGACCACTTGTTTGTGAGAGAAACTTCGAATAATAAGATATTTGGTGAATGCTGTGTGGGTTGTGGGTTAAAGTTTATTTTTGGCATGATACCAATTGTTTGGGGGTTGGGGGGGTCATTACAAGTCAAATGGCATTATTGGAGTCTGAGTTAAAGTCAAAGTCAAGGGGAGTCTAAAATCAGGATTTTTTATCTTCACTGTTTTACCATTATATTGTGCATGTAGGCACCGTGTGCATACTTAAAACACATTTACATGGTTCTCATTTTAAAACAATTCAGCTGGCACCATTGACGTTACTTTTTAGCGATTGCATTAGCTAGCTAGCGACAGTTGACAAAATCCCCTACCATCATTTCAGATGACAAAAGTCTGCAATCGTAATCGTAAGAATTTTGCGTGGGAAATCTGCCACCGTCACTGTAAACTGCACATGGTTGACAAGCCTAATAACAGCAGCTAAACGGGATGGGATTAAGCCATCCACTCCAAAAATACAAGGTATTCCATTTCCAGGGGTAAAAAATGGTTACGTACTTCTGCTTTTGTTGTATATAAAGTATTTAAAATCATATAATATTAAATAAGAACATATTGTGTAAGCACATGGAGCAAGGCATGACAAAATGAAGTTGCATAGCTCTGGGCTGGTACGTTTTAATGCCACAACACTACTGCGTCCTGCCTGACTAATGCACTAACGTCGCAACAGCCTTGGTGTATGCTGTGGTGAACAATTCATCCTGCAGGCTTAATTTTGTGATCTCTTCCTCTCTCTCCAGGCATCACAATAACACAAGCAGGCAATCACTCGAATTCTGTGTGTGTTGCTGTACTACAAACCGCCAACATTTGATTGATGACCTAAATAAACATCAGATCAGTGTACCTAACCTGGAGGAAAGACGTCAAGGCATACTTCAATGCGAAACTACTTATTACGGACACATTCTGTACCCTGATCAATCGATCAAACAGACAACTAATATTGTTCTTAGTTTTGATAGATTTCATTTTTCATGAATGAGAATTTCACAGTGCTGGTCTGGTTAAATGCTGCTTTATTCGCAGTACTGTGTGGGAAGACGAAGACATTCTAACACTGCCAGGGTCAGTTATTTGTTTCCCACTGGGCCCCCCATGTTCAAAGTGGATGGGACTTTGTCAGATATTGTGAGTCATTTTAGATCAAGATGTCCACCAAATGATGTCCACCAAAACTGATTCATCAAAGCTGACAAGTGTAGCATTAGCATGTACTGCCACATGCCACATTACTAGAAGGAAATGTAAACAAGCAAGTCCGTTTTTACTGTCTTTGAAGGTTCATTTTACTTGTGGGGTTGTTTCACACTGCAAAACAAGATCCACTAGTACTGAGGATGAAACCAGTACTATCTTTGTCCTCGAATGCAATGGGTAGAAAAACATCATGAACATAGTAGTACGACTAATGAGTTGTAATTCTATCTAAAAGTAGCAGATATTAATTCTATATTAACGACACATAATTTGTATTTTGTCCTCAAAGGTACCCTGGAGTTTTTGACCACTAGTAGTGCTATGGGGGCAATGTTTTCATGAGTAAATCATACTTTTTTTGTATCATGGGTGACAAGACGCAAATTCCTGTTCCATCAGTTTCACACTGTTCCAGTGTCCAACAGAAGTTTGGCGGTAATGCGCAAATATTTAAATTATTCAAAAGATCAGCTTTAAAAAAAAAGAAAATGCATTCAGCATGTTTGTCAAGCCTTAAGGACAGACACAATGTGTTTCAGTGAGTAACATTGAATGTACACGTCTTACTTCACAGGTCACCTTTAAGTTGTCTTATCTTTAGTTTAGTAAAAATATGAAAAATAAAAATTCCAAAAACATGCTCCTGGTGCGGTGTAAATGGGCTACGATAAACATGTGTCCTCTCAGGCTAGCTAGCCCCTGGTAAGCCTATAATCAGGAATACACATGTTTTGTCCAGTTGCATGGCGTGAACCTTGCCGCTTCACTATAGGTACAGGACTTCTGAAACACTGCATACAGTCACTGGGGCTAAGCTAGCTGTCGATGGTCCGAAAATCCTTTTAAACTGTAGGCTGGCTACTTCTTAAAATACTTAATCTAATCTAATCTAATGATCTAATGGATAAAAAGATATATTGAATTACATTTCTATTACTTTATACTTCTATTCCACCACCTCTTTCATTTCTCTTTTCCTCTTCTTGTATTTTACTTCCCTTTGATACATTTGGTTGTGCTTGTTTGGTTGTCTTTAGGCACTAGTTGCTGGACAACTTGTTCTTGTCTCTGCTTCCATTTTCAACAGGTGTGTGCAGGATGTGGGAAGGTTGCAATAAGCTTCATTGATCGGAAGCAAGTCCACCTCTTTAACCTGCTGCCATTTCTCTCTGGTTTCTGTCTTTTATACTGACGACTTCCTTTTTTAAAATCTTTTCAATTCCCCTCATATTTTCCCCTGTCTATTTGATCTCTTTTTCTGTCTGCGTAGATTTCTCTCACCATCCAACTGACAACAACTAACCTGTAAGGACCTTTGGGACTTCCGTCTTAACCCTTCTTTTTCAAACACGCCAGCCCACCCACACAACTTTCATAGCAGGACACTGGATATACGTAAGACGGCATTAAAGCTATTTCTGACATATCAGAAATGTGAGGAATAGCCTGTTTTATTTGGGGGCCCTGGGGATAAACAATGTCTTACACCTGCACAAACTACCTCAGACCTCAATGCTGAGCCCCATCGACTGTGCAGTGCAAAGATGTCCTCTGCTCTATGGAATTTGAAATGTAAAACAAAACAAATTGTGTGAACATTTAATTTTATGAAGGGTAATACTTTTCCATCCCTAATTCATTTTCTGCCACTTATCCCGGTCACCTGGTAGCACCCTACACTAGGAAGTTCAAATGTCTTTTTACCTAGCCATGTTCTCCAGACCTTCCTTGGTGGATCCCAAGGCGTTTCCAAGCCTTGGAAAATATAATCTCTCCAGCATATTCCTGGATCTTCCACAGGGGCTCCTCCAAGTTTGACATGTTGGGATAGAAGGGAAGCATTTAGGAGGCATCCTGACCATATGCCTGACATACCTCTGTCTACCCAAACTGGTTTTCAATGCGAAGGAGCCGTGGTCCTATTTTATAGCCCTTCTAAATGTCTTGGCTCCCCACCTGGTCTCCAAGGGTGAGCCCAGCCACAAAAAGAAAACAAATTTTGGCCTGGGCAATCTCGGTATTTCAGTCACCACCCAAAGCTCATGACAACAGGTTGACTCGTAAATCAAGAGCTTCAGTTTAAAGTTAAACTCTTCACCATGACAGCCAGTACAATGCCAAACCAGTCCACCTGTTGAACTTGCATTCCATCTCACAAGTGAACAAGACACTTGAACATATTTAACTGGGAAAAGAACATGGTTATTACATTACAAGTAATTTAGCAGATGATCTTAGAGTGACTTACAGTGAACTAACTACAGGGACAGTCCCCCTGGAACAACTCAGGGTTAAGTGCCTTGCTCAGGGGCTCAATGGTGGCAGCCTGGTATTGAACTCACAACCTTCTGGTGGTCTGATTGAAAGCCTGACCACTAGACTACCACCACCACAGTGGGAAAAGCTAGTTTGTGCGGTGTGTAGTCCGTCCACGTCGGAAGTGTTTGTACTGTAGCTGTTCTGACCAGCTGCATGTGAGGTAAAAAGCCTCTCATCGTGGAAAGGGGCGAGACTTGACTATCACCTAAATATGATAATAAAAGTGCACATTTTCAGTCTCTTCACACAGCCCCAATCCCATCATCCAGCCTTCTGGAAAGCACTTCTGTTGGAGTCTAGTTACGCATTAACTGCCAGCCCAGACTGAGCAATCAAGCTCCTATATGAATCGGGATCTTTAGGTTAAGGCAACCTCAACTGGAGCCAGGCCTGGGAAATGAGCGCCTGATGAGCATCTGGTGGCCGGATTTACATCCACGGCTTTGGTGTGTTGAAAACAGAAGGTCCTGCTGTTACAGTTTTTTTTAACCCACTCGAGGACCAAATCTATGTTATTCCATTGATGACAATAGTCCACATCATATGTGTTTGAGTAACATTTGCTAAAAGCTACAGCACTCGTCTGTTTTAGAAAACTATTTAATTTGTGATCTGTTTTTATGTTTTCAGTAGGGACAAATGGGCCTGGGACTGAGTGTCACAGGGAAGTCAAAAATAATTGAGTGATGGACATTGTTTGTTTCGGTCTTTTCATATGATTTGTTGACAATAGGAAACATATAGGCAACAACAGTCATATCCTTTTTGTGTGATCTTCAGATTAGGATGCATTTGGGTTGAAAAGAGGTCCACTAACAGGGCTTTAAAATAGTTATTATGAGAAACAACCTGTTCCAACCAGTTCCTTTTTTAATGTGTAATCAAAACTTACTTCTCAAACTCTCAAATGAATAGTACTTTTAATTAAGATCATGTGTTTCTACTGTTTCTTCTGCTAATTCTTGCGATGCTGATATTAAAAGAGGCTATGAGAGACAATAATAGCATCACATTGTTAATCAACAGGAACAGATAATGTAGTTAGCAGCGAGATAGAATTTCATTTACTGCATAACAGTAAAAAGGAAAATAAAAGTGTAATAATATGGCTATGAAACGTGAGATCATTCATCTTATTTAATAAAGGATGTGCGGTTTGTTTTGACACCTTATTGAAATTTATACTTAGAATATGCTCCCGTCACTGCAGTGGGAGAACATAGACATGCAGAGAAGGAACTGAGCGTTAGGCAGATACAAACCCCAGGTAAACACACACACACACACACACACACACACACACACACACACACACACAGCAGGGTCCATTAGAGTGATGTGTTGTTCTTGGCACCGATACGGCTGGTTATCAGTGAAGCCTGGCTGTCATATTGTCCTGACAGCGCAGAGATACAGATAGCAAAATCATAGACTAAATAAACACTGAAAGGCACCTACACATCAAGACAGGAGATGGACTTTAAAAGCATTTGTGTGTTTGTGTGTGTGTGTATGCATACACATGCTTACTACTGTGTCAAGATATCTGTATGTATGGAACCCGTTTAGCGTTATATGTGTCTACGTGTGTGAGCGTGTGAGGCAATGCTGAGTGACATGCAGTGACGGCGACAGCACTGTGTGTTTTATCAGCGCTGGTTAAATGTTTCCTGCCACTCTTCCTCCCCGCTTTCATCGACTCTAACCTTTAAAAGGCTGCTGTTGATACAATCAGAGACAAACACAAAGATGTGTAAGCGACACTGATGCAGACACACTAACATGCTCTTTCTCAGCTATGTTTTATTCTCATCAATACATATGTTCACATTCACAGCTGTGATTACTTTGTAATGCAGAAGACAGAGGAAGGCGCAGTTTATGCACAACCAGAAAACCTGCTGTTCTTCATGCATGTCATGGGCGAACTGATTTATTTACCCTGGTTTGTGAGTTGCTAAAAAGTTTGACTTTTAGCAACTTTTAGTGATACAATACTATTATCTATTATCTACACTGGTAAATGTAGTATATACTTTTATTCATATACATATTTCTTTCTTTTTTTCAAGCTGTAGGTCTATTCCTGTGTAAGTACATTGAGAGTAACAAAGAGAGTCAAATGTATTGTATGTGTACACATCATGCATGTATTATAAAGGCCTTCACACACCCGGGGCGATACGGAAATGTGAAATACTCGCTTGTGAATATTACAGTATATGTCTAGAACTTTTATCGTGAAAGGTAAGAACAGAAAGAGTGGATCTATTATGGGCTGCCAGAGTCAATAGTCAGTCAGGTCAAACCCTACAAAGTGAAAATTTCATGAAACCTTTTAAACATTGCAATATGTCTCAAATAAAGCTGGTTAATTTCCACACTCTTAAACAAATCACAAAACCACATGTCTTTAAATGTAACTCAACCCGTTCCTCACACCATGATTGGTTGATGACTTCATTCGCAGTGCGAAAGCTCAGAAAGATCAACGTTGTTCAGGAAAAAAATTATATCGTTGTTTTGCCCTCTAATATTTGCCTTCTGTGTTATTAAGTATTGATGATAAAAACAACAGTTTGAAACAATACAATGATGATTAATCAGATTTTTTTTGTGGCCGCTGAGCAAAATGTGAAAAGAGCATAGAAATAGAATAGGAGTAGAACAGATATTAAATTGTTTTCCATGGTCATTTGACTAGTGCAAAAATAAAATAGTGATTGTTGTGAGTTGTTATGGTGACAAAACACGTTAATGGGGACGTAAAGTGTGGCCACAGCTCGCCGGGAAGTGAGCGGACGTGCCTCAGGAAAGAAAGGCTAGTTAGGTAGGTAGCTTGTTCTTTTGCAGAGCAGCGGGGATTTAGACCGAGCGCTGCCGCCAGCTACCAGCCTGCTGTTCGGCTCATTTTCTGTAACCATTGTTTTAAAGCACAGTGGAATAAGCAAGCCAGCTAGTTAGCTAGCAAAATTAGCAAACTGCTTGCAAATTCCACCATGCTTTAATGCTTCACTGGTCACAGAAAATGAGCCAAACAAAGTTGGTAGTACCAATGTGCTTACCTACGCTGAACCTGCTTAAGGACTTTGCTCATACGGTCGTCCGGTGTCATTGCTTTTGAACTGGGTCAAAATGCCACATTTGGACAAGTCACACCTTTGACACCTTTCACAACGGGTCCCACGCACTCTCCGTCCTGAGCCCATCACCATGGGAGTTAAATGGGTGCTCCACTGCTCTGGAGGTGGTGCACCAGCTGTGCAGCCTGCTAACACAGCCCGGCATGGAGCTCAGAGACCAGAGAAAACGCGATCTGGAGGTGGCACACCCTCGCTTCTCCTGTTGATGGCAACGGCCGGGTATGGGCCAAGCATAGTTCACCATCTTTCGGGACCTATCGCATGCTCTCACGCTCCACCTCCCTGAGACGGGCCAATACTTTGGTTTATGATCAAATACCTGCAGAACTAATGACATTCCCATCAGCCTCAACTGCACTTTGTGTACGGTGATAATTAGCTAATGTTAGCATGCTAACATGCTTAACTAAGATGGTGAACAACTAAAAATATATACCTGCTAAACAGCATGTTAGCATTGTTAATGTGACAAGCTTTTAGCTCAAAGCACAATGGGTGAAGACTAAGTTTGTTAAAAATGTATTTTTTCAGCGCTGTGAGCTCAACAAACTACCCTCCATTCACCTCCCAATATATTTGGATGGAGAGAGAAATCTCCAACACATACTGTATATATTAAAAAAAACCTGAACAAATAAAGACTATCTGCATGACTAGAAAATATATATTATAGTCAGCCTATACCAAGTTTTAGAAAATAGGTATGACACAAAGTATTTATTCAGAATAAAGGTGTATTTATCTTGCTTGGTACTGTGGAAATGTTCGCACTAGTGAATTTATCATAAGCTACAGTAAAATGGTTTCTGATTAGATAAATTCAGTCCTAAGGGAATAATTGTAGGTCTGTTAGTGATGTCTTTGAAATCAATGTGTGTGTGTGGTGTGTGTGTGTGTGTCCAGATGTGCCAGGTGCCTCGGGGCTGCAGGTGTTGCCACACCAGGCAGACATACAGCCCAGGGCAGTGAGAGAGAGAGAGATGAAGAAAGAGCTGTCACCTTTAATCTGCATCCAGATCCATCAAGCACTGCACTCTGACTCATCCTCTGCTGTGAGAAAACTCCCTTACTCTTAAGGTAACTTAACTTGTTGTTACCAGAAGGCAACCTGCCGATCTTAAAA
This sequence comes from Bovichtus variegatus, assembly GCA_943593645.1. NCBI lineage: Eukaryota > Metazoa > Chordata > Actinopteri > Perciformes > Bovichtidae > Bovichtus > Bovichtus variegatus. The sequence goes on along the minus strand of CALSCE010010635.1, from coordinate 11,876,535 downwards.
AGTGAATCCAATGCGGAAGTGCCTCAAACCTGCATTCTCTCTGATGTCCAGCAAGGGTTGATTCCACTGATTGTGTAATTAATTTAAACATTTTCCTAACAAATTTATGGTGTCAATCTTCTTCATGAAAGTTAATACTTTCGCAAACCTTGCTACCTTTGAACCTGCAATAAGAGATTTGACTTAGGGGCAGCAAAACCACATTGACATATTATCACATTTCACAGTTGACATGGCTAACATGTCAGCAAACAGCTGCTCAGTTACACATCCAGCAGAGACAGAGCAACATTAGAATTCATTTGGAGTCGCACTAGCTAGTGGCTAACTCTATCTCCCATTTAGTGAAGGCAGGTAGCATACGGTCCGCTTTTTTTTAATTAGCTTTTCTGGTGAAAACAGCTGCCTACTGTGAATACGACGCGATGAGAGCTGTGAGACTGAATCACAGCAGTAAAGTTGTGGGACAAAACAATGAAGTAGAACTGTATAGTTAGCGATAATTCTCTGTGGGTTCATCATTATGAGCAACCTTTTTCCCATACAAGATGTGATACATTGTTTATTGATTAGCACCCAGCTAACCTTAACCTTAAGAATGATCATATAGCAGCAGCCATTATTGTCAATCAATATCAACATATGGAAAATGTCAATTCAGTTTGATCAGCAGTTACACTCACCATGTAATGGGCTGCATGTTTGTATCCGCCTGTGTATGTTTTTGTCTCACTCTCACTTCTGTTCAGTGTTTAATTCTCCTCTCTGCTGAAATCTGCTTCTATCTTTTTTATTCATCTCATATCGTAGATTAAGCCGGATGTTAGTCAAAAGGTTCATTGTTTAAACGTAGCCTATTGGGTCACACAAACATACACAGACATACACACGCACCATAGTCAGTAATTGCCCCTTTTAGTAGAGCATTATCACAGGTAAAAGTATTTGTGGAAGGAACTATGGTGTGCTGGCTTCTCTAAACACACATTCTACATTCCCTACCAAGTACACACACACACATACACACACACACACGCATGCACAGTAGGACAGTTGGCTCCTGTGTTTGCTCAGGGAATAGACGATGTCTGAGAGCAAATCTCTGACATGTTTGTACTTCTTTTATTGACTCTCTGGTTGTGTCATACAGAGACAGGAGAGAGAGAGAGAGAAGGAGAATGAGAGAGAGAGAGAGGGAGAACGAGAGAGAGAGAGAGGAGAAAGAGAGATAGAGAGATAGAGAGAAAGAGAGAGAGAGAGGGAGAAAGAAGAGAGAGAGAGAAGGAGAATGAGAGAGCGAGAGAGAGAGAGAGAGAGAGAGAGAGAGAGAGAGAGAGAGAGGGAGAGAGAGAGAGACAGAGAGAGAGAGTGAGAGACAGAGAGAGAGAGAGAGGGAGGGAAAAAGAACAGAGAGGGAGAGAGAGAGAGAGAAAAAATTATTACACTGAAAGAATGATCATTTGGGGAAAAAAAGAAAATATAAAGTTCTATCTATTTCTCCCCTCATTTTCGGCCAGTGTGTTTATACAGGAAAAGATGACTTGAGACAGAGAAGAAGAAAAATTAAGGGATGAAAACAATTTAAACTTAAATTTCTCAGCGTAAGGTATAGAAAGAAAAAAAAAAAAGGTGTCTGACGTGTCATTCTCGTTTGTGTGTCTCAGAGCAACAGAACATGTGGGAGAGGGCCGCAGAATGAGAGACCATATGCTGAGACGTTTAATAAAAATCTACGTTTCGAATTTAGTGTTACACCGTTCACTCTGATCTGGCTCACTAACATAGTGTGCTGTTTGTGAGCATAGTGTTTTTTCCATTTAACTGCAATCTGCATTTTCTACATCTGCACTTGCTGAAGAACACTGGAACATTTAACAATTCCTCACCTTCCAGGCAGACGCTGGTTTCACTTCATACAAACACAGCATGAGAATCAAATTTGCAGGTACTTTAAATTTGCTAATAGATTATCCATCACAGAGACCAAATTGTCCCCCCTTTTTCCCCTCGAATGTAATCATAATCCAGCACAATAATTACATTTATGTGATTGGATTTTATACTGATATATGATTGTGTTTTTCTCTACTAGTCTTGGAATGGTTTTGTGTTACATATGTTTTACACATCTACCCTCTGTGTTTGTGCTTAAGACCAAGGCTTTACGTTATTCCCATACAGTAATAAGAGTAGGAGAAATGATTATGTATGCCAAAAATAATCCATTTGATAAAGAGATTGTTAATATCCTTCATATTAGGTCTATTATGCAGATATATGTGATAAAACATTTAAACAATGAACCAACATGAACAGAGTGTGAAGAGGTAACAGTGGTGACATCAAACACGTCTGCGTGTTGTGTTGCAGAGATATCTACTGAAGTTAGCATGCTAACAGCTAGCTGCTCCGTCCAGTGTGTAATACCACTTGTTCCTCTAGAGGTGATAGTGAGTCAGTGTAGCTGCAGTCTGCCTCAGTACAGAGGGAGAAGAAGCACAGCTCGCTGAGTAAATGCAATACACAACATAAAGAATAGATTAGAATACAATAAACATGCCAAACTACTACAACTCAAATATAAAGATTAGAGATTGTATGGTGGTCCACAATGAGCTTTTAAGTGTACTGTATGCTGCATTGTTGGAGGAGCCTGGGTATTTAGATTTTCTTTGCCAACAACTACGCTATAGCTTGTTGGCATATGACAATAAAGCCTGCCGATAGCATGGATTTCACACGTACTTTTTTTCCCACAAGGGTATAAACACCTTAAAAACTTACATTTATTAGAATTCTGAAGGGTATAAACACCTTCCGAATGCTAATAAATGTATTTTGCGTCTATGTTTTTCAAGACAAATATAAATGAAGCTTGAATGCAACTATTTACAACAAATGTTCACATAGCCTTGGTTATTCCTATATTCCTTTGATATGGGAAGATGTTCATGGTTTTTTGAGTTTGGTTGTTTATACTTTGTGATCATCCTTATTCTGTTTACTTGTTTTTCTTGTGAGCTAACTCTCCCCCCCATCAGTAGATTCACTTTACCTGCTCATATTCCCCACTCACCTTTCCATATTCCCTCATCCTCTCTCTCGTATATTTACCGTTCCACCTTTAGCAGTTTGCTGCCTTCGTGCTGTAGCTTTCCAGCATTGAGATTATAACCAGCTAGTACTTTATTCTTATCCATTTCTCTTTTTATTTACTTTGCCTGTATATTACGGATTCTGCTTCAGCCTAACCCTTTAGTACTCTGTGTGCCTGTCTGGATTTTTAAGACTCTTTTTTTCTCCAGTTTAGAGCCTCTTGGTAATGTTTTATTGTGAAAGCTCATTCAGTCCAGTGTGTCCACATGAAAACCACTGCACAGGCATACAGCTACGAGCCTCTCAGCTCTACTCCGTGAAGCTGATCTAGACTTTTAATTTATTAATTCTGTTTATCTACCGCACTCCCACGTGAATTGTCTCTGTTAGGATTCGGATTCAACTTAATTGGTACAATAATTGGTACAATAATTACTCCCCACAAGCTTCTGTGCGGCGAGGAGGATCGATATGTGCTATTGATCTGGATCGTGTTCAGCTCAAGCATGTTTGTCTGATTCGTCTTTTTTTTTCACGACATTCTGTACATTCTACATGTAACAGGGCTCACCGTCATATTCTCACAAATTATTTTCTTTGGAGCAGCTGACCAGGCTGTTTCAGACTGAAATGTTTCATATTCATTTTGTTTCTTTTATCATGTGCAATAAGACAAACATTGGATACCTGGATATATGAATTTACTCTGGCTTTAAGATGAATTTGTATGAATCTATCATATTTCGCTAGAAACGTTATTTATCTGATTGCTATGGGATCCCAAATGAAGAAAAGGTGACATATTTAGGATTATTGAGAAATGTTTCTATGGTAGGGTTTTTTAGAGGTAGAGGTATTATAAGAGGTATTTTAACATCCATAATATGTCACATTGTCACTTAATGTTCCAACAAATGTTCCATCATTTTATTTGGAATAAAAAAAACTTATCCTAAAAGAATAAGGTTTTAGATTTTGATACTTTGAATAATACATGGTTATAAAACCTAATAAAAAAAACAACAGTCTGTCCGTCTCCCTGGTGCCCTCGAGGTTGAGCCGGATGCTGTTAGTTCTGAAAGTGAAGGCAAATGATGCGTGAAGCCCTAGCGCACGTGTGTTTGTGCGTCAACGCTTCGGAGAGTCGAGACTTTGCATCACCACAAGTCCTTTCCAATGAGATGCCTTCATGTCCGTCGTTGAGCATCACTGTGTAATTAAAACTCACACATTAAAACTCTACACAACCAACATGTCTTTAGCTCCAATCAAAATCAGTCAAACATTTCCTGGTGGAGTGATTGATTTGGACAGGGGATATTTCATTTTACTTTCCATGTAGATGTAAGATTTTTTTTTTTAATTAGGGAGGTCATAGGTCAAGATGCTGCAGGAGGGCGTTGAAATGTGCAGTCTTGCTGTAAAAGACAATTCAGCAGAGGGTGGATGATGGCTGGGACCCAGTTTGGGTATAAAGCAGATGGAACTCAACAATAAACTTTTTTTTATTTAAAAAAAAAAAAAATCTTTTTCACCACTGACGCGCCTTCGGAGTGTCATTTGCCCAAAATGTCATCCGTTAACTCTATCAAACAAACAAAAACACACGCACACACACACACACACACACACAGGACCGACTGCGTGATGCGTAATGTCTTCATCACCGTTCTGACGCATTCGGCCTCTTCACCCACCCTCACACGTGCACACGCAAACACGCGCGCACGAATGCACGCACCGTGGAGTAACCCCTCCCTTTCTCCGGCGCCGCTTAACTATATAAATCACCTCTGTCGGAGTTTGGAACCAAGGTGCAGCGCCCTGCAGAGAGACAGAAGACCGAAGACGAAAGAAGAAGACAATCCTCGACATCTGCTGCTGTGAGACCCCCTGCGCTTCTTACCTGTGACCTCCAAAGTCTCCTCAAAGTAAGTCTCCACGCTTCTCACTCGTATGCATGTTTTTTTTTTTGAATTTTTTGGAGAGAAATGCATGTAGAATAATATAAGTCCCATTTAAACTTTTCTCAGCAGTACTTAAAAAAGATACAAAAGACTTGTTGCCCTGTTGAAATGTTTTTGTTCAGCCGATGTCTTTTTTTATTTCATTTTTTTTCTTCCTTCAACTTTTGCAAATGCAACACGTGCAATTGTGTTTTTTTTTTTTTTTTTTTTTTTTAAGTCCTGACTCCGAAGTGTCACATCTGTGCAGTCAGATTGAAAGAGTTGTTAAAATTTAATTTAATTTTTTTTAAATAGAAATAATTTTTTTAAAACTACCAACTAGTCAGATAATAACTTTTAACCAAATCTTTCATTTTTAAGTCTAGATAATCGCTTCTCCTTGTTTTATATTGACGTTACATTATTGCAGGGACATATAGTCAAACTAGTTAAAGATTTCGTACCTGAAACATCCAAGGCAGCAGAAGAAAGAGAGAATTATTGTAAGAGGGGCAGCAACACCAAGAAGTAGCCTGCACCTAACCTTAAACACCTGCGGCTGTGTAGGTTATTAATAAATAAAACTTATACCTTTTGCCTTTCTATATTTTTCATTGGATGTTTTTGGAACCTCAGAGCAGTCAGACGAGTATATCCCTTTTTAGTTGACCTGTAATTGGGTGTCACATTATTACGGGTTTTATTATTATTTATAATAATTATTATTATTATTATTTTTAATAATAATATTGTATTATTATTATTAGAAATAGTAGAAGCATTCCTAATGATAATTATACTATTAGTTCTAAAGCTCACATAAGAAAAATATATAACTGGCTCATTAAACACTTGAATGGAAATCCAGCTGCAGCAGAAGCAGATTATTATCAACACATCATACACTACTACTATCATTTATGTCCATTTCGTGAAAACCATCAAAACTCCCTGATGTGTGGAAGCAGTGTCCTCCACTGGGGTCCATTTTCTCCAGGAGCTAAAGGACACTGGGCCGGGGGAATCTGACAGTAAGTCAATATACAGCCTGCAGAGATTCTTTTTCCTGAACATGATACACATTGACTTGTCTAGCTGCTTCACACGCCTCTATTCACTCGTCAGCTGACCTAGCCTGAGCAGACGTTTCCTGAGGAGAACAAATGAGACCGTTTATCCCTCGGGAGAGGTTTGACACGCACCAACGTTTTTCTCATTAGAAAAGATCGAGAAAATGTCTTCCCCAGCCCTCGTACCTCCATCACTTTCATATGCCTTGTGACGTGTGACGGGATAAATTCACGCAAAACATTTTGTATTTTCTTTTCACTTGATTTAACAAACCTTTCCACAGCGTCATCCTTTTTGACCCCGCGATACACTGAGAAATAAGACTTTGGCACACTACCATCAACCGTTGATAGAAGGGGGGGGAGGAATCAAGGAACTTTTAAAATCCGAAATGGTATTGCAGTTCACTTCACTCCAAACTTTGATCCGTAATCCCCACGTCCCGCTGCCCTGTAACAGATGGCCGTGATGTTGAAGCCGTGGACGGTGCTGGTGGCCGTGGTGCTGTGTGTGCTGGTGTGTTTGGGAACGCTGGCGGACGCCTACCCCCCCAAACCCGAGAACCCCGGTGAAGACGCCCCTCCCGAAGAGCTGGCCAAGTACTACACTGCCCTGAGACACTACATCAATCTGATCACCAGGCAGAGGTATGTAGACGCATGCAGTACACACACAGTGTGGCACAGGTGTCCGAGGTACACACACTACCTTTGTTTAGGCTTGTCTTTCTGTATTTCTGACAGCTAAATGGCATCATCAGTACAGGAGAAATTCAACCAAAATGAGGAAACTGCCTTTTTAAAAGGGGGCTCTCAGGTTAGGTTTAAGAGACTAACATTTTTTGGGTGGCGAGGAGGAATATTATATATATATAAAAAAAAAAAAAGATTCTAATTCTATTATTATTTGTACGGCCCCCATAGAGACTTACCGAAGGTTTGTTTTCATCCTCCAAATGACTAAAATACCACAATTTAAGATTGTGTACCCGACTTTAGATCTCAATGTCTAAACTGAATGATAATGTTCACTCTAGCTCCGAAGTGAAATTCCGAAATTGCAACAAAAATTCTTGGCTAACATAACAAGATGGTGAATAGCCCACACGATTTCTTCTTTAGTTTTTTTGGTTAAAGGACTAATAAAGAGGATCGAGTGAACTGGGCTTTTATGACCAGCGGCAATGGGTTTTTTTTTCTCTCCCCGACAAAGTTTCTCGCTCGCACTTAAGCCCGAAAGCTCTGTCGATGTGTGATGCACTCCCCCCCCCCCAACCCTTCACCCGCACACGGCAGCTCGGTAGATTAGATTACTGGCCACTCTCCAAAACCTCCAGGCCCCCAAATCAACAGAACCAGAGCAATAAAAATCTGTAGAGATGAACCGAAGAAAGAATCCCAAATCCAGTTAGCGGGGCCTGAGCTGAGGCCTGCTGCGCTCAGGTGTAACAGTCCTGGTATTTTTTTCATTGGAAGCAGTCTGGCTCATGAGCTATCTGCTCTTATTCATGAAAGCCAAATGGGTTGTTGATATTTAGATACTCGGTTTTAAAGAAGACTCATAATGCCAGGCAAAGGGAATTGATTGAGAGGAGAAGGTTTTTACGTTTCACTGGAGAGCTGCAGATGAGGACGTTTCATATGTGATAAAAGTGACAAATGGCTGTATGAAGGTTTGTATCAAATAAAATGCTGAGGAATGTGACGGCTGTCAGCTTGAGTGTGTGCACTCTGGATAAAATTGATAGGTCAGGTGCCTGTGATGCATAACTATATACTGACGTACGTAGCATTGTGACACAAAATTAGAGCTGCAATGATTTAGGTCATATCCTGTTTTTGTTTTCTTTTGTGTAATTTATATTCTACAAGTTACAGTTTGTAAAAAAAATTTAAAGCTGATTCTCGTTTTTTTTTTTTTTTTTACACCAGGATTCAGTATTTCTCCAACAGAATTTCAACTGCTTTCAACTGAAAACACTTTCGCTTCTTCTACTTAAACTAACACAATAAAACAAAAACACTTAACTATTAACTGCTTTAGAACCTGTCCAACATCTCACATGCAAACACTTTACATTTCATGACATGTGTATCCTGTAATGTTTAGTGTAAGCAAGCACACTTACATTTTCTGAAGACGATTCAGCCATTTCCAGTTCCCTTATCATTTTTACCTGTTACCTGTAAAGATCTATAGAAACATGTTACTAATTGTAAAGAAAAATTGCGCCAAAGTTCTGATACAGTTATTTGTGTTGGTTCGTTTAGTAAGTTGACTTTCCGAGGGAATTTCTTGATAATAACCAAAATGTAATTTATGATTTATTTTGTTAAAGTTGGATAGCTTTGTGACTCTGATGTTACGGTAATACAGGCGAAAAGACAATTTGCCGTTATATGACGAAAATCACTGCATTGGAGAGTGCCAAAAAAGACGAGAAGAGGCAAACTGGCCATTGGGGTGAAAGAAGAGCAAACAGGAAAGAAAGACGATCGGACGGGAAAAGACATGAGCAGAAAAAGGCAGATGTACAGGGACATGGGAAAGATAGTCAGATGGAGAGAAAAGACCGATAGAAAATAAGAGCAGGGCAGATGGGCCGTTATCACAGGGGAAAACATCTTACATCCCGGTGCGTCTCACTCCATGACAGCTGAGACAAAGTTGTTTGAATTGCTTTCCAACGGGGCAAGACGCTCGCTCACCTCCCCGGGTGTGTAACGAAGCTTAAGATTGGCTGCTGGGGGCATAGTGGGAGGTGGAACAGGTGGTTGATGGGAAAACAGAGGAACTGCAGGTCGCGCTGCAGGGGTTGTGTTGAATAGCGCTGTTTCACGCACATACACACATAAACGCGCGCGCATGAGGAAGTAAGCTGTCTGTTAAACGGCTCTGTGGTTTTCTACATTTGCACTTCTCTTGGACCCCTGGTTTCCTTATCAGGAGAATGATAGGACTCATCCCGACTTGGACACACAGGGAGCATTAGAACGCACAGTCTGGGTCTGACTGTGAAATTGAAGCACCGGGAACAAAGGAAAACCATCATGTTAGAAGGCGTACGAACGGCTTGAGAGGACACACACAGTGGACACAGAGAGACAAGACATTTTTCCGGCACGTCTCACAACATATAACTTAATCTCTCTGTGCTTCTTTTCACACTGGGGGCTACCACGACCAACCAACATAAAAGGTGTAATTGTGGTGGCTATGGGACAGGAAGCAATGTGTTCTGGGTAAAGTAGTCTTGATTTATAAAATAATGCTATTTTCTTTTGTCTCAACCAAAGAGCAACCCAGCTGATTTTACACATAAAGGTTAGTTTATTAGTCATGCGGAGTACTACGGAGTCGTTTAATGTGGTGCTTTGAGCTCAATGCTAACATCCGTGTCCTTACAATTACAGGAATAACGTTGAGCGTGTTGACCATGTTGGTTTAGTGAGCATGCTAGCATTTGCTAATTGGCACTAAACACAAAGTAGAGGTGAGGTTGATGGGAGTGTCATTAACTTTGCAGGTATTTATACATAAACCAAAGTATTGGAAAGTATTGCAAATCAAAATGTTTGACCTGAAGGTGGCACTAGAGGAGAAGCGAAGGGATACATTCATCCTGAACGGGGACATGAGCGTGGGAACCGCATTTCATGACAATCACGAAGGTCACTAGGATTCCTCCCTGGGGAGCCATGAATGCACCCAATTTTTATGACAATCCATAGATCGCATAGATGTTGAGATATTTCACTGGATAAATGAAAAGTCTGACTGACTTGTGTCTCTAGATGAAAAGTCCAGAGTCAGAGTCAATGGGATTCATTCTCCGGGCACCATGGATATCTGAAGCGAATTTCACGACAATTCATCTGAAAGTTGTCGAGAAGTTTGCCTGCTAGCATTGCTACAAACGCCTCTGTTTATCTCTCTCCCAGGTATGGCAAGCGTTCCACTCAGGAGGATGTGGTTGCGGAGCTGCTGTTTGGTGGCGACAGCAACAGAGACCAGAGATCAAGGTGAACACACAGACACACATGAGCTGAAGGAGCAACGTCACCTGTAATGAAGCCTCATTCAAACCTTTATTTAAACTCAAAGCGTTAACTCATTGACGGTGACGTTGAGTGACGTACGAGTGCTGTTCATTCAAACAAGCGAATACACATTCTTCCTTGTGTTCTTCCACAGATACGACGACTCCTACGTGTGGTGACTCCGCCGCCCCTCTCCCTCCTCTGGGTGCATCCCACAATGCACCTGGCGGGGGTGACACGTGCCTCTTACTTCTGACCCCTGAACCCGACCCCAACCGGAGACCGTCGCTGACGCTGGCGCTCTCTCTGTCTCTCTTGTCACCGTCTCACATCTCCCTCATTACAACAAAATTGTACATAATTTATTATTGAAATAAATAAAAAAATATCTATATATGAGATCAGAGCTACTAATCAGAAGGTGGGACTGTGTCTGTGTGTGTGTATGTGTATGTGAGCATTAATGTCCCTCTACTGGCCGACACTGTTTAGAGGAGGAAAAATTCTTGTTTTACTGTTGCTACTGTAAAAAGTAGAATAAATGATTAAAAACAGTTCTGTGTGATTACAATTTGTTGATGAGTCCGAATGGTTTGCTTCCTTAAAGCTACTGTGAGTGTGCGGAGTGTAGATGATGGGTCCATAAAGTAGCAACAGGCCACGCTTTAATATCATCGGATGATTAATAAAACAACAGTTTTCAGACTATAATTTAGAGGATAATTAGAAACAAAGAGAGAGTCGCCAAGGCACTCTTATTTCGCCTACAGTGTCAAATGGGTAATCCATAAATGAAAGGATAAAATATATATTTTATATATATATATATATATATATATATATAAAGTATATATATGATTACTGTAGTTTTTGGCAAATATTACACCAACAAGAGGAAATGGTGAATGTTGAGTATTTTTGGCAGCTGGGATGTGGGAATGGAGTTGAAAATAAACTATGTTTATGGTAATGAAGGGACATGTGGCCCATTGAGCAGCATTATTTAACAACAATGGAGCTCTATGACACAGAGGACTTCGATATGTCAGGCTGCGATACACCCACGGTACGTGTTAGTAGGATACAGTCATTGTACCAACGGATATACCCTCAGTCGATCTTGTGTCTTTTAATGTTATATTCAAAATAGAAATGCTTGAAATGTAATAGGGGTGTCTATAAACGTGAAAAGTGAATACATATACAATAACGCATATAAGTAAGCGGGCGATTACACATAAGTATCCTCTGAGCCACATTCATGAATGGTAAACTTCATCATCTCACCAGCAGATGCAAAAAACGGTGGCAGCTGAGAAACCGGTGTGGCCATGAAAGCGACCCTGATTGTCAAAGGTCAATTTTCTTTATGCAACATTTCTTTATAATACATCTTGTTTATCATCATGCATATAACGAAGGCGACATAGTTATTAGTTTTAACTCACAAAGTACCCAAAATAACACAGCCCTGCTGAAGTTTCAACTGGAACAGCCCCCGCAGTCGTGTTTCTGACTCATCAGGAGAATCTCACCGACCCCGACCTCAAAATCTGAGATTTCTGTGCCGCACATCAACAAAGTTAAAGCTGTAGTAATATAGGAGCACTTACTCTTATTTGTGTCACATTAAATCAGTCATACACATGGTGCTGTCCAGCTGCTATCTGTGGACATGTCACTACGGTGTTTGTGTGCGCAGATGTGTTTCCCACTTGTTACTGGAACGTTGTGAATTCGGGTGTGACATCATCCCCAGGTCCGAGTTCCGAAGTAAATGGAACACACCATTAATTGTTGACTCTAAATTTGCCCCGTAGGTGTGAATGTTGCCCCATTATTACACTACTATACAAAATAACCTGTACAATGTTGTTTTTACTGAGCTGCAATGTTAAGTAATGCCCATCAATGTTCACCTCATCAAAATCAACACAGCTGACACACAAATTTACTCACTGCAGGTGTAATACTTAAATGTCTCCACTGTATGCTGCTGTTGCACTGTTTTCACATATGGCAGGGCTATGTCTACCGCCACAGCATCCTTCCATGACACAGAGCTGCATGGGAATTTTGGATTATTGTGGTCATTTTTTTCCAGTATTTTTTTAAATTTTTTGATTCACTGACAACATTAAGTTCCCAGTCAATATAAAATGGAGGAGCATACATGACAGGAAACCAGATAAAGCAGATAAAGCTTTGATTGCAAACACCTTATAATTGCAGCCAATAAACTCACAGGTGACAAGTACAAAGTATGACCACTAGATGGCTCTAGAATAATAAGAAAAAAAGACAACAAAATTAAAAAAAACAGGTCTACAGACAGAGAAAAAAAACAAAAACAAAAAAAAAACAGCAACAGCACCAGACCACATGCATCAGAGCAACTACAACAAGGGACTGCAATCAATTTCTTAATTTATCCTGGGTAAGCTGTAGCCTGCATTTGATCAATATACAAATTTAAAAAAGTCAATGAATCAATTTTCCCTATTAACCCAACTCTATCTTAACATGTACAAGTGCTGTCTATGTTTTTCAGCATTTCCTTTTCTTTTCTTCTTTTTTTAATTTATTTGTGTGCTCCCCACCGATTCATGAGCACTTCGGTCCTTTTCTTTTTTTGTCAGGTTATTGTTTTAAAACTCAGTTTTGGGATTGTGATTAGCCCAATGCTGGCATTCCCTCCAGTTCAATCTGTAATTCTGTGTAATATAAAAAACACCTCAGGTTTGGTGTTAAGGCAGAGAAACAAACAAAAACAATGCGCTGGCCCTTTAATACTCCTTAATAATGTACTGCATCGATACTGTCGATACCTGTAAAAAAAAAAATCCCAGGAATATGTAGAATTTTACCGGAAATATGTGGAATCTGCCTGCAAAATAAAATTTAAATGTTAAACAAGTTAAACTCCCATCTACTTCATAGTGCATACCATATAGTTTAGTTCCTAAAGGTTCATTCTAGTCCATGTCCTTAACAGTAATAGTTTAACATTGGTTGTTTTTTAATTGAAATTTCGTATAATATTTGCCAAAAGCGTTTTCTTCTGAAATCTCTCGGAAGTCATATGCATTTTTCTCCTGCCAGTGACACCGTTTGTCTTGACGGCTAAAAGAAGCCAGACGACAACAAGAAGCGCACGAGACATCACAGACAGCGTGAAGCGGCCTCTCTCATTGTGTTGAAAGGTATGTGAACGGCATTTTTTTAAAATATTTTTTTTTACATCTATTACAGTTGCTGTTAGCCTATGGTTAGCGCATTTAGCTTATTTTTTCCTTTCCCTCCCACTGAGGCTCGTTTACTCTAAGAGAGCAGCTAACGTTGAATGCACTGGCTTGATGATGATGGTGCGTGCGTGCGTGTGCGCGCGTGAATGCTCGTAATGCTCACAGGAGCGCTATCCGGAATATTTAATGGGTAGCCAAATTGTGTTGTGTTAGCATTTTGCTTTTCGGGCAGCCTTTGTGTGTGTGTGTGTGTGTGTGTGTGTGTTATGCTTTGTTATATGTGACCCCTGAGACTAATTAGAAGACCCTGTACCTCACATGCGTATTAGGTGGGGGATACACTAAGAGTAATGCTAATAATACATAAGTTGACATTTAAAAAGGTTTAACAAAGAGAACAGTCTATGAAACACAGTTTATGGGGTTCAGCTGGTGACGTCAAAAAAGAAAAGAAAAAAACCCTGTGACCACGCACTTGACACCCCCTACCCACTCACACAAACACACACCCTACACATTACACAAAGAGCATCATGTTAACAATTTAGGAAAAATATGGAGGGAAAGTATAGCATTGTATGTTCAAATCAAGGCAACTGTAATCCATACATTCTTTAAAAAAACAAATAGTTCCCATGGAGACAGTTAAACCCAAGTTATGTTGCAAGATGTAATGTGTGTGTGTGCGTGTGTGTGTGTGCGTGTGTGTGTGCGCGTGTGTACACCTGGCAAGATTTGTTTCTGTACATATTTGAGCATCCGAGCAGATGGGTGATGGTTGGGGGATGGGGAGGGGGGGGGGGGGGGGGGGGGGGAATAAATAAGAGAGTAATGGAGGGAGAAGGAGGGGAGAACATTAGGGGGGGACATAAGCAAGGGAAAGTATAGAGAGGGGGAGAGGATGGGGCATCGGGGGATTTGTTGATGTTGAGGGTGGGAAAAGTGAGGAGGAGGGAGAGAGGGTGGAGGGAGAAAAGTGAGCAGAGGAGAGGCAGGATGAGGAGGAAGAGGGTAGCAGATGGGGTTCGCAGCAGGGTGAGATCAGCCACTAGTTTGTGTATGTTTGGCTGTTTTTTTGCACTTCAGGTAAACAGTAGCTGAGCAAGCTGTATACTATTTTCACCGACATTGACTTGTTTATTTTATTTATTTATTTATTTGGGTCCCCGTCCCCGTTAAATGTTAAGTAAGTGAAAAGTGGATGTGTGCATACATGCATGACTACACATACATAAAACATTAAATCGAGTAAAGCTATATACACTTCTAGTCTGTGACATAATCAGCAGTGCTGTAGCAAACTAATGTGCACTTGAGAGACACATTGAATATCTGAATAGCCCCCCTGTGGTAGTTTTTTCTTTCAACTTTTAGTTCTGGGTTTTGAGAGAGCTCGTCCATTGTCACTTGTCTAGTTTTGTTATGGCGCTCTTCCGTTGTAAAAGTTATTCTTGAGGCTCCTAGATTACTATCTGAAGCTACTGCAGACCCTTCTGCGCTGCACTGAGCCATATCATAGGGTGCAGGAGTCTAGATGGGCCAAAAACCTTGCTCATTGTTCAAGCTGTGTTAATGTGCTTGGTAAAGAACATGAGCGACACTAATAACAGATATTATATTGCTCCAGCCATTAGACCAGACCAAGACATTTTCTTATTGAGGGTTTTAACCAAGATGTTAGTTTTACATTACATTCTATGTTATATGTGTATACTTTTCTTATTCCTGCATTTTACTTGCAACATTATGGCTCTTGCACTATTTTATTGCACTATTTTGTTTTTACATTTTTTTTAATGTCTGTGTGGCATTGTTGGAGGATCCTGGGCCAACAACTACTCTGTAGTTGTTGTGCATGTGACACTAAAGCCTTTAAATCTTGAATCTGTAACCTGCACTATAGGATTACCCTGAATTATGAGAAACAATTTGTTCTTGTTTTTTTTTTCATACGTGCATATCTTGAACTACAAATAATACATGTTGACTTTGAGACTTCACATACTAATTTGTCTGAATAACCTAGTATTTGATGCCAAATGTAATCCTGAATCGTCTGCAAATAAGGCCATGTTGCTGATACAAAGGGTGGTCTATAGCAATATTGGATATAATCTAGAATAAAACTGATTTTATTTTTTTTAGAAGACCCTGACTAATACATTCAACTGTTGACCAGTTTTATCACAGATATGTTAGTGTTAGTGTATACGTCGGCCGATGAGTAACAAGAAATTGCAGTACAGAAATCCTCAAGATATGTATGTTAGAAACAGTGTTGACAAGAAATCCCTGGTATATTTATATTATCTATGAAGCCATTAAACTCTCATATTGATGGATTTGTACCTAGAATTAGCATCACGTAACGCTCCCCACCACATTTGCTGTCATCGGCTTGCTTAATCAGTGAAAAATCTTTTGCAGATTTGAATTTTTTCATTGCCTTCTCTTTCACTCTCCTGCTCCTGCCTGAGGTGTTGTGTAATGCCTACTCTAGCACGAGCCGCAATGGATGTGTGTGTGTGAAGGCAAAACTGAAGGAGGGCAGGTTTCTATGGCAGCCACAAGCTGTCGCAGCAGCATTGTCAGATAGATAGATAGATAGATAAGATAAGATAAGATAAGATAAGATAAGATAAGATAGTGTTAAAGGTTCAGAGAGTAAGATGTGCCAGATCTTAAACTTAAAACATTGAAACAATGAACCAACATGAACAGAG
Source organism: Bovichtus variegatus (assembly GCA_943593645.1). Taxonomy (NCBI): domain Eukaryota; kingdom Metazoa; phylum Chordata; class Actinopteri; order Perciformes; family Bovichtidae; genus Bovichtus; species Bovichtus variegatus. The sequence continues at coordinate 11,860,414 of CALSCE010010635.1, read as the reverse complement.
TGTGAAGAGGTGACAGTGTTGACGTCGTGTCAAAGACGTCTGTGTGTTGTGTTGCAGAGATATCTACTGAAGTTAGCATGCTAACAGCTAGCTGCTCCGTCCAGTGTGTAATACCACTTGTTCCTCTAGAGGTGATAGTGAGTCAGGGTAGCTGCAGTCTGCCTCAGTACAGAGGGAGAAGAAGAACAGCTGCCTGACTCTTGTAAATATTACAGCCATGTTCTTTGTCTGTTTTATAGTTTGTTTATGGGATTACATTCAAAGTGGCAGAAATGAGAAAAACACTCACACCACCTGCCTCCGTCCTCACAGGTGCCAGGAGGATGTTTCTCTGAGTCTATATCTGTCTGCAGCTCCGGGAAACTGCGTAGCTTCGGTGACGATGAGACGAACATGCGGTCGTTTTCTAGTTTCTGTCACTTTGGATTTAGTCCAATAAACAAACTAACGTAACGTTACACAGACTACTGCCCCGGTTGACATCAGTGCCCAGTAAACACAGATGATCAGCCCCCCGTGAAGATGATAAAACAGCAGAGCTTCTGACCGGCTCTCAGAGTTTCAGCCGTTTGGTTGAATTTTGCATATTCTTACCCACTGACTGACTGACAGACATTACACAGGAGTAAATGCAATACACAATATAAAGAATAAATTAGAATACAATAAACATGCCAAACTACTACATCCAAAATATAAACATTAGAGCTGGAGGCTCGGAGTAACACACTGAACCTTTTTTAAGGTTTCGAAATTGAAGGGATTTCGAAACCTTAAAAAAGGTTCATGGTGAGTGCCTCTTTGTTCTCCGCTCCCTCCCCAAATGTCCAATGTATTGTGTCTGTTGTCATGGCAATGCATAGATTAGTTACGCCCACGTTCCCCTCTCCCTCTTCCTCTCGTTCACTCTTCACTTTTCCATCTCTCGTGCGCCTTCGCTCTGGATGCTCAATTCCAGAACAATCACTGGTGCTCCGCCCGCCCTCGCTGACGTCACTGCCTGCTGCATGTGTGTGTTTGTTTGTGCCATGTCGGGGTGGGAGAAGGAGGAGTTTGCATGCAACTGCTGTAGGGCGATAATAATAATAATAAAATCCTGCATGCACACACACACTGCTGCCGGCCGCTGGCTTTAGTTTCATATTTAGGGTTCAAACGTGAGAGTGGTGTCAATTTTCTCATCCAACTCTTAAGTGAATAAGCGTATTTCTAACAACGTTGAACGATTCTATAACCTCCTATGAACTGACCACCCCCTTAACTGTATTTCTTTCAAGATTGGAGTATTTCTTTTGTGTAGCAGTGTGAGGGTTTAGTGTCCCGCTGAAGGGTTCCTCCACAGTTCATGGAAGGGTCAGTGTTTGTTGTCTTCCTTTCTCTCAGCAAGAAAGCCAAGAGGCCTTTCCCAAAATGTCGAAATATTCCTTTGATTTCACCAAAGGAGTGCCGACTTGGGTGAAAGCAGTGGGACAGAAATATTTTGTCTAATCTAATGTGAACATTGCTCTACAACTGCATGTTTATCGAAAGAGTTTTGACAGGGTCAAAACCTTGTATTTCCAAAATGTCACCTGCTAAAACTAACTGTAAAAGATAGACTATTTTGTCCTCTCTCTTTCTCTGTCTCTCCCTCTCCCTTTCTCTCTCTCTCTCTCTCAGATTGACTGAAGCTCTACCATGCCTGTGGCGTCCACCAGGACAGAGCCTGGTGAGACCAGACAACTTCCTCCTCATTAACCCTATCACCGTTTGACTATCTTTTCTTTGTTCAGGCTCACCACCCCCCTCTATTCACACCCAATTTACAAAAGGGCTCTTGGTGTTTCTTGGCCAACATTCATTCTAAATAGTTAAACCGCTGGTCTCTCTGTGCTCCGATCAGATAATGCAAAACAGACGAGACGACTTCTCTGCGGCGCTAAAAGGCTTCACCAGAGTTGTGAGTTGTGTTTTAAAAGCCCCTTTCACGCAGCCTATTCAAGGCGGGATTTGTTGCGCCGTCATTCCGCCTCGCTGTTCTGAATAAAAGGTACGGACATGGAATGGGGGGGGTCATTGAGAGAGAGAGTGCCTTTAAGAGAGAGGAAATATGTAAATATGTTGCACATGTTGCCTGACAATAAATATTCAGTCGTCAATTCATGATACTTTGTCATCTCTTAATTGTAATATTTAATATGCTGTTAGGAGTAGGCTAGTTAAATAAATAAATAATGCTACACAGTAGAAAGAAGGCTTCAAATAGACGCCGTGGTCAGGGATCAATATCGGCCAATACTGCTTCCAGTGATCGGAGATCAGCCCCAGAAGTCCGGACCGGAGCGCCCTGAGTAAAAACATGTACAAATCTATCTGAACGATACTGAGGTAGAGAAGGGTTTCTGTTGAAAACGATCAATGTAAGAGTAGCTGTAGCTGCAGATGTTGCTCTTTGAAGATGACTGAGGGAAAGATTAATACTTAAAACTTAATATTGCAATAACAGTATTTGTTTGCCGTTTCAAAAGTACCTAGCTACAGGATACACTCCAGGACATAAACCAGCTGTTAGTTACTGATGATTCCACCTATAATGATCAGAGGTCGCTCAGCTACATTAGTGAGTATAAATAAGGTGAAAAAGTAAATTGTGTATCATGCTAGGCATTCATTTAAAGCCGTCCTGCAGTTTAGCCAGAAAAGCTCTGTGTCATTTGTCACCATCTCATTTTCCTTGTTTCTCCCTCTTATTGTCCCTCTGTGTGTGTGTGTGTGTGTGTGTGTGTGTGTGTGTGTGTGTGTGCGCGTGTGTATGTGTGTGTGTGTTATAGTGTCCCAGGTGTTGGACGCGATGAGCGACAGCACCACCAGCTCCACCACGGCCAATGACCTGGACCTCATCTACCTCAAAGGCATCATGGAGAGTCCTCTGGTGTGGTACACACACACACACACACACACACACAAATACACACTTTTAATTATTAAAATAGACTCACTGGTGTGTGCCTCTGTTAATGTGCATATACTTGTAAGGACACGTCTGATGATGAACATGATAATGTTGTTGTGTGTATGTGTATTCATTCTGCTGTATATGTGTGTCTTTGTCTAAGGAGCAAGAGGAGAGCCTGAAGGAGCCTCGTCCGTCGGCAGTGAGGGAGAACAATGTGGAGCTCCTGCAGGAGATCCTCAGCGAGCTGGACCCCTTCACACACGACTCCGACACTGCAGCTGAGCTCACCCGCATACTCACACAGCCTCACTTCCAGGTGGTGAACACGCACGCATACATGTGAAAGTTATCGACTAAATTCTTGTATAATCCTGCTTGTTTTGTTGAATCCGACATGAAAATTGTTTGTTTGTAAATCTTTGCACACAGGAAGGATTTACTATACATTACAGCATACTATACATTTCACTTTGTGATATGTCTAACATCGAATTTCTTCTTTTGTGGGTTGTCAGTCTCTACTAGAGACTCATGATTCAGTGGCATCGCAGGCATGTGATAGTCCACCCCCCAGCCCATGTGACTTTGTGGATCATGAGCAGGAGGACGGCCACACACACAACCTGCACCCGCCACCTGATGCAATCCGCATGGTGGGAATACGCAAAGTGGCCGGGGAGCACCTGGTAGGTGACATTAGAGCTTAAACACAGCGGACTTCATTCCATGTTGCTTTGCACTTTTCTGCTCCAAGTACTCTTAATGTTTGTTATAAAGCATTTAACAAATAAGAAATAAAAAACGACAGTAGGTCATATGAAGTTTGGATTTACTTACTGCTGTAGCTGATTTTACTATCATACATGAAACAATGGTCTACATTAATTTTGTTTCAGGGTGTGACGTTCAAGGTGGAGGGTGGTGAGCTGATTATAGCCCGCATCCTCCATGGAGGGATGATAGACCAGCAAGGACTGCTGCACGTCGGAGATATAATCAAAGAGGTAAGGAAGACTGTTACGTAGGTATGACCTCACTGACCCCATCCATTCTTTTGATTAATGGTGGGAGTACCTTGAAATTCCAGTAGTTGTTCTTTGACTTTTGAAACCAAAGTTTGGATCTTTCCAGAAACACTGTCTCCAACTAAAGTGTTTTTTTTTTTTTTTTTTTTGTGGAAAAAGAGCTTATTCGCTTTCTTCATTTGTTAAATGAGGAGATCAATAACACTATTATATCTGCCAGCCGCCTCTTGGCTCAGCTTATTTAAATTCAAAATCTCTGGAATCAGTGGAAATGGCAGTGGAAAACAAGGGGAAACAGCCTGGAAAAAACAATACTTAAATGCTTGTCCTTTCTGATCTTAACAGTGGACTACTTCAAGGCTCTGTTCTGGGTCCCTTATTTGAATGTTTTTGGCTCACCAAGCTCTTGTGATATTTGTGAACTCCTTGGTTACCTCTCATCTTCCATTATAGGGGCTGCAATGTGGTTGTTAACGTGTTGATTCAGAAACGCTCTTCGATCCAATGTGTTGGCAGGTGAATGGACGAGAGGTGGGCCAGGATGCCAGGGTGCTGCAGGAGGAGCTGCAAGCAACCAGTGGAAGTGTAGTTCTGAAGATACTGCCCAGCTACCATGAGGCCATACCGCCAAGACAGGTGACGGACACAAACACTACACACAGAGTGGACACACGTGGTCATACTACCAGTCAAAACTGATGCTGGGGACTGTGGCTTATGCGATAATATAAAATAAATAACCTACGTTGAGGACATGTACGCCTGTATCTGTTTCTCCAGGTGTTCTTTAAATGTCACTATGACTACGACCCGGCCAACGACAACCTGATCCCCTGTAAGGAGGCAGGCTTAAGGTTCGAGACAGGAGACATCTTGCAGATAGTCAACCAGGATGACATCAACTGGTGGCAGGTGGAGTACAAAAACAACATGCACAGATCTTCACTTTGTTGTGTGCTGCAGATTATACTGCAGGCGGAGAGCTGTACAAATCCTAATTTGCTTTAGACTAAAATGTAATAAAACCAAAGAATCATTAGTGTTAGTTTTTGCTATGAATGTATATTCTGTGGATTGTACAGGCCCGTCATGTGGAGGGTGGCAGCGCGGGGCTGATCCCCAGTCAGATGCTGGAGGAGAAGAGGAAAGCGTTTGTCAAGAGAGATGTGGAACTGGCTCCAGCAGGTAACTGGAAAGAGAGAGTAATGAGAACAAAGGAAAGATGGTACTTATCAACAGAAGAGTGAATGTGACGATGACAGGCAGCATATTGCAGAATAAAGAAAAAAAAAACATTTAAATTGTTTATTTCAAGCATTGGTGATACATGAAAAGCCCTTTTACAGCTAGAAGTGGGATTCAGGGCAAATCCAGTTTACTTAAGAGTTAAAGGTGTAGCCTGTGTATTTAGCAAGCATCTATGTTCTACTACTGTAATACCTTCTCTCCTGTACATTGTGTGACACTGTTCTCATCTTCAGTCTTTTGCTGTTTTACACTGCTATCTGGCTGTGAAATGCCATTTATGCATATAAATGTCATGTAGCAGTGATCAGAGGAGCTTTAATAAGCCCAAGGGTTATAGAAATTTAAATTTTTTTTTTTTTATAGCGCAAACTCCAAATGTTCCTGCTCTGCAGAGAGTTTAGTGTAAGAACTTTAAAGCAAGTAATATGCATCCAAAGAAGTTGTAGACTTGAAAGAATACCAAGATGATAGTGGGTTGTAGACGATGACGCCAATGCACAGAGATGTGAGAGTCATGTTTTTCCAATTCATCACGCTTATAATAACCACCACCTTTTTGAAGGGAAAGTCAGATGTGAAAATAGAAACCACCGTTAACTTCCTCCTCACTGGTCCAATAGTCAAACCAAGAAATTGAAACATAACCACAAAGAATGCATGAACGATGATAATCAGCCAATGTCTGGCTTCAGTGCCTTTTACTAACACTGTGTGCCATTTATGTGACAGGAAATCTCTGTACTGGTGTTGGAGGAAAGAAGAAAAAGAAAATGATGTATGTGACCACCAAAAATGCAGGTGAACAACGCTTGTGCGGTATTATGTGTTTGGCCCTGCAGTTAAATGATGTCCTTACATTATATTCCTTCCTACTATATTACCCCCCTGTGAAACAGTGAAACTTCTACTTTTCATCCTTTAATCCTTCCTCTCTTTCTTCCTCTTTCAGAGTTCGACAGACATGAGATATTGCTCTACGAAGAGGTGGCCAAGGTGCCGCCTTTCAAGAGGAAAACTCTGATTTTGATTGGTGCCCAGGGTGTGGGGCGGCGGAGACTGAAGAACAAGCTTCTACTGAGGGATCCACTCCTCTTTGGCACCACCATTCCATGTATGAAATGTGATATATTCAAGACGTCTATTGCTAGACGTATTAAGGTTGGAATCCCTAAGATTTCTGTGTAACCATATAGTTTTAACTAAGAGCAGGAACAAACTGATACAGACAGAAACTGATTTTTTTTTCATTAACTAAAAGCTTCTTAAAGGGAATCAGAAGGGGAGGGGAAATGTGTGTGTGTGTGTGTGTGTGTGTGTGTGTGTGTGTGTGTGTGTGTGTGTGTGTGTGTGTGTGTGTGCGTGCGTGCGTGCGTGCGTGCGTGCGTGCGTGCGTGCGTGCGTGCGTGCGTGCGTGCGTGCGTGCGTGCGTGCGTGCGTG
>CALSCE010010635.1:11827254-11853758 GCA_943593645.1 Bovichtus variegatus | reverse complement strand
GTGCGTGCGTGCGTGCGTGCGTGCGTGCGTGCGTGCGTGCGTGCGTGAGAGTGTGTGTGTGTGTGTGCATGACTGGGTTTTTTTTGTGTCTGTCCAGACACCTCCAGAAAGCCTAAAAAGGAAGATCGCGAGAGTCGAATGTACGCCTTCACCAGCCGCAGCAAGATGGAGACGGACATCAAGAACGGCCGCTTTCTCGAACATGGAGAGTACGACGGCAACCTGTATGGAATCAAGATGGATTCCATACATGAGGTGGTGGAGGCAGGACGCATCTGCATACTGGACGCCAACCCTCAGGTACCACCACCAACACATAAAGAAGAAGCTCAACATCCTGGTTTAGTTTAAAAAATGCCCCAAACACAATTTGAAAGAGAAGTGAATTCAAAGCCAGAATCAAAGTGCCCTGCAGTTACACCACCACCGCTGACACTCCCACCCCCTCTCGGCATCCCTCTATTTCAACAGATGCAGCAGAGGGGGTTTAGAGTGACAGAACAGAGGATATTAATGAGTGGTGGGGGGGTTATAAACACTATAACACTGGTCAATGCTGTAATACACTACCTTTACAAGTGTTTATTATAGTAATTAATTAGTATGGAAGGGTTAGATTAAGATTATTTAGTAATTAATCTAATGTTTATATGTTGGGGGGTGAAGGTTGATTGAGGGGGGGGGGCATGACGTTTCTTCCATATTTCCCCCTTTAATTGTGGGGTTTCTTTTAGGGAGTTTTTCCTTGTGATGTGCGAGGGTCTAAGGACAGAGGCAGAGACAAAAACATAATTTGTGATATTGGGCTGTATAAATAAACTTGATTTGATTTGACATTGCCTTGTAGTTTGGTCACTTGATGTCCCAGGGAACGTCATATATTTTCAGGGGGTCTTGAGGAATTCCCCTTCAGAGTTTTTCTGGAAAAAGGAAAATGACTCTTGTAGCAGCCATTACAAACTGGGACCAGAATCGATTGAGAGTGTAATAAAAAGTGGATTTCGTGTTAAGTTACTCTTTAGGTTACAAGCTAGACTCCAGCCTAGGTTGTTAATAGGTTAATAATTAAATGAGTAGAGCGTGGCACCAGTGGATCACTTGTATGGAGATGTGGGTGGATGGCTTAGTCTGCAGAATGTGAATGCTGAACTGGAGTGGAAACGACTCCAGTGGTCTCTACAGTACCGCCACTGTTTTCTTTTTAATACAACCAGCGGTGGGAGGCACATGTTTTTTTGTTTTTTGCCACTTGGGCGCAGCAGAACCCGCTGTAACAGCAACATGGACATAATCATCAGCATATAAAGTTGTGGGGTGGACTTGTTAGCAGTCGCCCTTTTTACACATCCTGCAGTTACAGAGCAACGTTAACATTCATTCATTTTTGCATTTCTTCACCTGGGGACTCAAGTCCATTATTGCTCCCTTTTAGCTCTGTTTTTGGTCTCTACCAACTCCTGAGGGAAATGTCTCTTTAGCTGCTGAATGCTCCACTATTTTCACCAGCTAGTCTCGCCTTCTCTTTGACAAATACAAAACACTGTCATGCAATGCAACAGTCCTGAAATATATACAACCTTTCCGACGGTTCTATTTTTTAAGTGTTGTGTGTTAAATGAGGTGGACAGAATATTAGGAACACCTGTCATTCACATATTGTATTGTATTGTCAGTCCCATGCAATCATTTCCTTCTGGCCACTGAGGAGCTCTATTCAGTCAGTTGAGTATCATGTGCTTTATCAAGAGCATCTTACAGCAACTGACATTTAAGAAGAGTGTAAAGTTAGTCATTTGGTGTCACCAGTCAGGAAACTCCAGTTGTTAAAAACTCTCTGAGACTAATCTCATGTGTTCATGTTGTATACTAAAACACTCTTCCAAATTGAATGTGTTTGTGTCTCCATGTGTGTATTCTAGTCTCTCAAAGTCCTGAGGACCTCGGAGTTCTTGCCCTATGTGGTATTCCTTCAGTCTCCAGACTTTGAGGTGCTCAAGGCGATGAACCACTCAGCTGTAGAGGCAGAGGTGGTTACTAAGACGCTGACGGTAAGAAGCCCTGTATGTTCATACACACAGAAACACAGAGAAAATTAACATTTTCAGCTCAATAAGAACAGTCCAATAAGAACCAGCAATACCAAGTCACATGTTTTCCGTTTCAGGATGAAGAGCTGCAGAGGACGTGCGATGAGAGCACTAAAATCCAGGCGGCTTGTGGTCACTACTTTGACCTCAGCATCATCAATGACAACCTGGATGAGACCTACCGCACCGTCAAGGCCGCCCTGGAAACGGTTTCTAAAAACCCCCAGTGGGTCCCCGTCACATGGGTTTTCTAGAAAGGGGCTTTGGAGGGCCGAGAAGGGAGGAAACATATGAAAAAAAACCATGGCATCGTAAAATATGCCACTGTGTAAATAATGGAAGTTCTTATTTAGATTTAGAAGTTTACACAGAGATTACATTTGACGATAGCAGTAGCTTAGCATCAGAAACCATATTTTCTTGCTAAAGGAGCTGCTTGGCAGCTAAGTTACAGGATATTCTCTTGAAAGTGAGTGAATAAGACATCCATTATTTAAACAGGATTATATTTTTCCCTGTGCAGGGAGGACAGCAAGGAGGGAATAGAAAGAAACAAGAATGAGCAGGAAAAAGAAGGAAGTGAAAAAGACGAATGAAGTTGTGAATGTCAGAAATTCAGATATTTTTTCTGTGTGTGTGTGTTTGTGCGTGTGTGTGTTGTTTGTGCATGGATTTTAGAGCAAAGCCTTTTGTATGTTTTACTGATGATCATCGTCATTGTTTACATTTCATATCGCAAGAGATCGATACTGATGACACTTAATCTCCATGCTATGAGGGCTAGTGAAAAAAAAGTATGAGCAAAACCTGATCTATTGATTATTTTTTGGATTAACTCACCAAATATTTGACCTGAAACGTTGAAAATAATGACAAACGCCCATTATGACAAAAAACCCAAAGGTCTTCAATCTACAATAGCATGAAATGAAAAAGGTTGCCGATCTCTATTCTTGTCATTCATACATTTTTATGATCCATTATTCAACCAGTGTTTTCAGCTCTAAGCAGCACAAGCTTCAACACAGCAAGGAATGCAACGCTTCAGTTGCTGTGTGAAGCACAATAATGTCGGAAGCCTCAGATTTCCTCACGTCAAATAATTTTTTACTAGTGAATGTACTTGACAAATGACGTGTGAGAAATGACAGGCAAACCTCACAGTCCATCTGTTCTCTGTCTGTGTTGCGAGCATAAGACACCATTCTTATCGTGTTCTTATATGTAGTTACACACACACACACACACACACACACACACACACACTCACTCAGGCACTCCCAGAACACAAACAATTATACAGATAATGAAAAGACCTCAAATATTCACATCAATTTACATTGTCAGTAGCCATCTAGTAGAAAGAAAAAGTCACATCTAGAATCATCTGGGTTGTATGTAAGTACTGTCATCACATCTAACAACCAGGCCACAGTGCATATTTCCACTTAGACTCACTTAAACTAGTCTCTCTTTTGGCTTTGTTAGCTAGCTAACAGGCCAGCAGGCCAATGGAATAATCTGTGAATTTATTGTCCCGTTACCAACCGAGCTTGGCTAACAAGCTAGAGCAAGAGTTTGCTAACTGACCGCTACCAAGCTTCGTAAGCTCGGAGAACTTCCTTTTCCCTTTTTTTAGTGAATGAAATGGTGTACTATTGTGAACAAAATACCAGGGGGAGTATACAGAACAGCAGAGAGAAAAAAGGGAATCTTAGAGAGCTGTTGTGACTGACTAGCACTAGCCCAGATGGCGAGCAAATTAGCGGTTAGCTCACCAGCTTTAGTTGACCAATTAGCCCTGCGAGTAATACGTCTCCAAACGACGCGCCAAATTTTTTTTTCCCTGTATAGGCAGATACTGACTTCAAAACCTGTGGAACGTATAGTTGTGTATCTTATGGAATAGAATGTTTTTTGCTCCTAAGTAATAGACTTCACCGCGCGTTTGCCTTCCACCAGTATCCTTGATATTTTATAGGCGCTGGAGCATTCAGCCAGTCACATTCGGTTATCGCGAAACAATCAAACGACAGCATGTTGGAACAAAACTATTAGGTGTGGAACCGTTGATGCTGGTGTTGTGTAGCAACTTCCCAAGCTTATAATACCTTAACACAAAACGAGTCGGATATAAGATCAGTTCCCAGTCAGACACTGATCATGAACACAGCCAGTGTTACCCAAGATCTTAAGACCTGTATGGTTGATAGTTGATAGAGGAGGCATTACTTACTGTAGTTTCAACCCCATCGACACACCCACACAGACACACACACGCAGAAAACGCTGTACAGAAGCACTATTTTACTACAACGTTGTATTCCATAAGAATGGGTCATTCTGTTCAACTCCTACTATCGTCCCTCATTTGCACTTTTTTTTTTTTGTAGTATTTCTAATTCAAAATAAAACCTATTGGTTGTATTTATTAACGCAGTTGTAAACAGTTTGTAGATAACATGTAGAGACACTGATATAACAGATACTGATTTAGTAGGTATGTGATTCCTGCCTTGTATTTACGGTATGCGACACTCCAGTGATAACTTTTAGAAGGTCATCAGTAAACGCATGTGTACAGTTGCCTACGAGTGACAAAACATTTGGCAGAAACCTGACAAAACCAGAGCACTTCAAAATAAAAGTGTCAAAAGTACGAAGAACATTTTCAACATTTTTCTTTTTTTTTTCCCTTTGACTGTTCAAATGTGTTGTGCACTCTTTAGCTACTATACATGCAACACTGTCCATGGTGCCAACTGCAGAAAGCTTTTTGTACTCAGATCTTTTATTGTGGCAGCTACGGAATATTTTGATGACAATTTGTTGTTTAGCAATACATGAGAAAAACAGGTGTTTGTCAAATACAAATACTGACGAATAAGCGACCCTCAGACCAGTTTTCAGCCGTGTTAAAGGAGACATTTTAAGTGGCTCATTCTTTGTAAAATGACATTTATATTTATGCTCTAGTTTTTAAAAGTGGCTTGAAAGATAGCAGATATTTGTCTGGCAGCTATATTTGGATCTCTGGAGTGTTTGGTGTTGAGATACACGACATTCCAAAGCCTCACTGTGTCCTTTTTCTATAAAAAAAATGTCACAAATGCAATAAAACCATTTTTGACACTTTTCCTTTACTTAATGATGTACTGTACATTTAGGTACAACCATAACTCTAAAGTAATTTGGGTTTGCCCATTTTTATTCAGTTTCTTGATAAAACTTGTCTCTGACCATTTTCGGTTTGTATAAATGAAATATGAAGTGGCTTGAGGTATAGGTTTACTGTACATATACACTGTATATGTACTAAATGTGTACTTTTGAAGGGATCATTCCAAAATGTTACATAACAATTTGATATATATATAAAAAAAAAAAGACCTTAAAGGGATACTCCAGTGACTTAGTATTGCACTTCCATAAAGTCGAGGAACTCACAAAAAACAGATAATAAAAAAAAAAAAAGGTCAAAATTTATGCAGCAGAGGCGGAGATATCCTGACTTTTATTATGGGTGGAGTTCCAAAATCCCTGGATCCTACATTTCCCATAAGGCAACTCTCCATTACATCCTCCATGCTGTTAAATGTTCAAGTCTTTCCAACTCCACACCCCCAGTTTGTATTACAAGCTGTCTGTTTTACATTTCTTCTCTAAACCCAAACCAAAATAATCCCGATGACACCACTATGGCGTCATTTTTCACAGGCCGAGCGGTACTCCCCGGTAAAATCTATATGGTATGTGTAAAATCAGTCCCGTGCTCCTTTAACTTAAACAGTCTGCATTTTGCAATAAAGTCCTTGAGCAAAATCTCGACTGCCTAAATATGGACGAGCTTGAAATGTGTAACGTTGTTGTAGGACTGATGGTTGTTCATGCTTCTGCCTATGCTGAATAAATGATTGATTCTATGTTTTCTTTCTGTACACAAAGGATTTTCTTTGTTCACCCTATGCAGTTTAAGAATGCATTGTTTTTTACAACAACAAAAAAGCAAGATGGCCTGACTGGCAGAACTCACACCTCACGTCATCCAGTGTGAACCTGCTCGGGCGAAACTCAGAAGGAAGAATGTACATTTTACATTATCATAGACAGTGTTATATACAGAATTATTGGCACCCCTTTAGTAAAAATTAGCAAAACAGGATGCAAAACATTTCTTTATTGTTTTTCCTCATGGTATTTCATCGAAAATATTAACAAAAATCTTACCTTTTCACTGAAGTAAAATTATTGAAAGAAAAAAATTTGATGACTTTAAATAAATATTTTTCTCCAAAACATGTGTGCCACAGTTATTGGCACCCCTAGAAAATCCTATGTTAAAAATCTAACTGAAGTATATTTCCAGTCATTTCTTACATTTTTAGGTTCACCTATTTGATTAGGAACTCTGAAGTGGTCAACCATGACTTCCTGTTTCACTGGGGTATTAATTTGAGGTGACACAGGCTAGAATTCCCTTCAGTGACTTCAGACTTCAGTGAAAAGGTAAGATTTCTGTTAATATTTTTGAATTAAATATCATGAGCTAAATATCATAACTATTATGAAAAAGTGCCTGTGGCTTTCATACAGACCCTTGTTGCTTCACAAAACGGGGCGATATACAATGCTTGATACTAAGCACAAGTACAAAAAAAAAAACATTTTCCAATTTCTTTTTTTCTAATTATTGCAACTCTTATGATAATAATTCTTTATTGCACAATACACATGTAGCACAGCATCAAGAGTAGGTCACACTGCATTTCTCTGAATCTTGAAAAGCTTCTACAACCCAAACTAAAGAATGCATATTTGTTTCAACAGCCTCATGGCTTCTGGAAAGCTCAATAGAAATAGTCATAAACCTTTTGACATGCACGTGAACTTTGGTCCATTTGCCCAAAAACCCAAGTGGCCCAAACATCCCGCTTAATGCATTTCAGCTCTGAAAGCATCTTTGTTCATCATCATGCAGTGGAACTGCGGAGATTTCAGTAATACAGCCAGATTTATGTAAAAGTTGTCATCCCAAGGCAGTTCAGAAGAAGCAACAAATTGGTGTTGATCTGTCTGGGGTGACGAACAACCAGGCCTCTCTTCTCTCCCAGTCTCATGTCCTTACCGTGGAGAATATGTTATCTGCTCTGCTCTTTGTGGAGTCAAAATTTCCAAAATGTCATGCGTTACATGTCCTGGACTTTAATACGCATGTATCCTCCTCCTTCCCTCTCTCCACCCCTCACTTTAACCATCTCCTCCTCTGCAGTTTGGGGATCCTTTTGAGGGAAAGCCTTGTTGGAGGATAGCCTTTTCTCTTTCTTTTCTTATAAGCTTTTCTCTTCACCCTTCACTTCTAACTCGTCTCTTCTCCTTTTTCTTTTTGGATTAATCCCTCAATCTACCTCAGTGCTTTTTTTGTTTGTTGCCGTTTTCCTTGATCCTCTCTTCTCCTTTCCGCTGTCCGCGCTGTGCAGTGAGCACACTGCTCTCCTCTGCTATGTGGTGGTGGCTGCTTGGTGTTTTCAGCTGCGTGCTGCTGCTGGCGGTCATCGTCTTCTTCCTGACCACCGGACAACGCTACAAGGTGTTCAGTGAGAAGTGTCTGAGGCCACCGGGACCCTTGGTCACTGACAGCAGGCAGAGGGACGACCGGCTGAAGAGAGGTAAGACGGGTTGTTTCTGATACGGAGCCCTGAGTCTTGGTGATTAGCAGGCGATGTGTGTACTGTCCTGTCTACAAGAGCGTTGTATTATCCTTCATCATCCCACTAATAATCGGCCAATTAATCACTAGAAGTTTTTCAAGTATAATTTTAAGTTATTCTTGGTCGGCCTGGTGAGAACAGAGGCTTGCAGAGAGATCAAATATAAAAAATCAAGCAAAAATATGACCTTCAGTAGGTCTCTGTGGCTCTTGGGATGTTGGTCAGAACATCACATTAGTCCAGACTACAGCTATTAGATGCATCCAATTTTCACTCGACTTCCATGTGGTACGAACCGTCATGGTCCCCAGACGATGACGCCTGCTGACGTTTGAGGTTCAGAATTAAATGCTTGGATGACTATAAAATGGATGTCATAAATACTTACGGATATTCATGGTCCCCAGAGGATCATTTCTCAGGACCTTGCTCATCCCTTTTCCTTTAGTTCCACCAGCAGGTCAAAGTTTTTCACTTATTCGGTGAAATAACTCGACATCTAATGGAGGGATTGGCACAATAGTTTGTGCAAACATTCATGGTCCCTGTGTGATGTGATGAGTTTTCCTGTAGCACTACAATCAACAACTATGGAATGAATTGTTGTGGAATTCATGTCCTCAAAGAGAATTGTGTTCAAATGAGTTTTCCTATAACACAGCTACACATGGAACACTTGTCGTACAATAAGCCTAAATGAGTAATTTAGTATTGCGTTGGTATAACGTGCTGATCTGCTGCGGCAGGGCACCTCTGCTTCAGACAGCCTCTCTTCATCTCCAGCAAGAACAAAGTACTCCGAAGTACCACAAGAATTGTGTTTCTGTGGAAGTCTTCATGTCTGTGCCCTTCACAGGTCACATCTTTTACCGCCTGATCTGACCTGAACTGTGTTGCATCCTTTTGACTGCAGATACAGTCTCTGAAAGTTGCGTTGCAATTTCATAACCTGCATGTTCAAGATGTCAAGAAAGGCTCGCATCTTTCCAGACTGATTCTAAAATGCATCTGTGCCCACCCCCGCAGGGTTTCGTGCGGACCGTGTTCCCCCTGCTCTGGATGCGGTGGTGATTGGCAGCGGTGTTGGAGGTTTGACAGCAGCAGCACTTTTGTCTAAAGCCGGGAAGAGAGTCGTGGTTCTGGAGCAACATGATCAGGCTGGAGGCTGCACACACACCTTTCAGAATAAGGGATTTGAGTTTGATGTGGGTAAGAAGACGAAGTATACGCACACGAGCGCACACAGCTGCACACAGCTGCACACAGCTGCACACAGCTGCAATGTAGCTTTGTATTGAGAAAGAATACAGCTAAATAAAACATTATTCATGATCATAATGAGGATTGACCTAAATACAGAATATAGAACAACCCAGTCATTCTAATACATTTGTAATTAGTGCATCTAGTCTTTTTCCTTTAGATATCATTAAAGCATCATAATGTAACAATTGGTATTTTCGTGATTTAACGCCCCTACAGTTTAAGAATGCAATTCACTGAAACACTGCTGTCATAAGTATGGACAACTTTAATGGTGCACATGCATTTATTATGATTTAAATGACCTACTGAGTGAGTCAAATGAGTTGACAACTTTGCTAATACAGCCAAAAATTCAAGCAAGTGCAACAACGCTAGAAAGCCAGCTAATATAACTAACCCGGTTACATTGCCCGCTCGCCCGGCTCCGGTTCTGGCACGATACCAGTGCAATGAACAAAGTAGAAGCATATATTGGACACTGAAGGAGAAACTCCTAATACAATGTGATTAAATACTGGAGTAGAGGACGGATTTAGCTTCACTTTTAAATACTCAGTTCATCTCACAATGACGATACATAAATAAATAGTCTAGAGCAGAGGTCTTCAACAGGGTGTCTGTGACCCCTAGGGGTCCGCAGAGGTACTGCATTTTTTATATTTAAACTTTATTTTTATTTTTAACTAATTTCTTTCCCACAAATCCCTGCTCCATCTCCATCAGTTTGGGGGGCCTTGGCCTGAAACACGTTGAAGACCCCTGACCTAAAGAATGATTCCTAGTGCTGCACACTTTGGGACAAAGTAGATTTATGTTTTACATTCTGAAGCATTATATAAATGATTTAACCCCACCACTGCCACCACCAGGTATCCATTACCTGGGCCAGCTTCATGAGGGCAGCCTGCTGAGGGTTGCTCTGGATCAGATCACAGAGGGACAGTTGCAGTTCACACGGCTGGAGCAGCACTTCGACACGCTGATCCTGGGTCTGCTTGACCAGCGCAGGTAGGGCACATAATCGCATTATGATAATTGTGCAGTTAAATCATTTCCTTCTTTCAAAGTTTCCTTTTATTTGGTCTTCTATCTGAGCCCATTACCAGGAGTAATCATTTACAACAAACCTACAACAAACAAAGCATGTCCATGACTGAGCACGAGACTCCTCAAGAAAGTTTCTTACTTATCCATATTTAAATGTTTTTATATTTCCACACTTTAGAGAGTTTCTACAGAGGACTATGAATCCTACCTGGCTTCGAACTCATTCAAACAACATTTCCAACCATCTCTGACCTGCCCTACCTTACTTCTTTGTTATTTTTAGGGAGTACCATATCCATTCAGGGAAGACTGAGATGGCAGATAGCCTGAAGAAGCAGTTCCCAGGAGAGGAGCAGGCCATTGATGAATTCATGAGATTGATGAAGGTAGAGAGGGAGGGAGGGAAGCAATGATGATTACCAGACAAGGTTGTGTGCAAGTTAAATCTTTGAACATTTGGTGTACAACAAGGCTTAAACTTGAGTCGGCTACTTTTCTGCCTTTACCACTAATGGTCATCATTTGCAAGCTCAGTATTGGTTTTCACTGCTATGCAGATGACACCAAACTGTACGTCACTGTTGCTCCTGATGATCGTGACCCCTTAACGGACTGAAAAATCCACTTCTTCCAACTACATCTGGGGGAGAGAAAGATGACTCGTAACACCCAAGGTGTTTTCAGAGTGGTTGCTGCCGTGGCAATGTTGTGTTCTGAATTGGCTTGACTATTCACCCACTATAATTTCATCACGCAGCTAAATAAAGCATGTTGTAGCTTGAAATGGTCCTCAATATGTTACTATACTATAAACTATAAGTTTTCCTAACTGGTATCATAAATGTTTGTTGTTCCAGATCTGAACATCAGACTTGATGTAGTTCCAATAGTGTTTTTCTTCATAACAAGGTTACTGTAGTGTTCATATTGAAAATCTAGAGGCAGCTGTGCAGGCAACTGAAAGCACTTTTGGTGCAAAACAATTAAACTGCATTTCTCACATTGAAAGTGCGTTATAAGTTAAGTGTATTGTTGATTATGATTGTTTGTGTGTGTCTTCCTCTTGCAGCTAGCCTCACGGCGGACGCCACTTATCGCCATCTTGAAGATCATACCTTATTGGCTGGCTAACTTCCTGGTTCGAACCGGCCTATTAGATCGCATATCTTCAGTGTTCAGCCTAGCAACAACCAACCATTCAGAAATAATGTCCCGCCTCACACAGAACAAGGACCTGAAGGCACTGTCTGCATACCTGTTCTATGGTGATGGACACACTGTACACACTCATCACAGATCACACGCGCTCTGTATATCCTCCTCAATGTTCTGTTTTATGTCATTTAAGGTGTCCCTCCTAAAGAGTCCAGCTTTCTCATCAACGCTCTCCTTCTTCACCACTACAAGCGTGGTGCGTACTACCCACGGGGGGGCGCCAGTGAGTTTGCCTTTCACATCACCAATGTCATTCAGCGGGGAGGCGGTGCTGTGCTCGTCAGGGCTCCTGTACAACGCATCCTGCTCAACCAGAAGGGCAAGGCTTATGGTGAGAAAGGAGAGGGGGAGAGGTGGGAGGGGGGGAGACGGGTTCTGTGATGCAGTGGCCTTTTCCATGAACCTGTGCACAGCTCACTCTGTTCGTGGAGCAATGCAGTGAGACACTCTTTGACTCCCTAATTAGCCTTTTTGGGGTCCAAGTCAAAAGCCACATTTTCAGTTGCAGGTCTCCAAAAACTGATCAATAAAATGACACAGCATTCGAACGTTTCCCTTTCAAACCTGTGTCACGGCACAGATGGCACTAGTGATTTGTTGATCTGTTGTTAGGTCTCGGGGGGGTGGGGCACAACATGCAATGCTGGATACTTCCTTGGTGTTAACGCTGTGTGTATGCGTGTCAGGTGTGACTGTGCTTAAAGGACAAGAAGAGATCGAGGTCCATGCCCCTGTTGTCATTTCCAATGCTGGAATCTTCAACACCTTCCAGAAGTTTCTACCTCAGCCCATACAGGACAAGCCAGGTAACGCAGTATGTGGACGTTATCACTTCACTGCAGCCACTAAATTATACATTGCACTGTTTTCATCATTGGCTTTTGTTTTCCTACTGCGTATTTCCTGTAGAGATCCAGTCACTGTTGGGTTTGGTGCGACATGGCATGGGTTCCTTCTTGGTCTTTGTTGGTCTGGATGGAACCAAAGAGGAGCTGGGCATCGTTTCCACCAACTTCTGGATGTATAAAGATAATGACTTGGACTCACTGTAGGTTTTTATAAAAACTGCTAATATAACTTTTTGTATTTATATTTTAGTATATAAAATCCCATCCCATGGTATTTTAACGTGTGTGTGTGTGTGTGTGTGTGTGTGTGTGTGTGTGTGTGTGTGTGTGTGTGTGTGTGTGTGTGTGTGTGTGTGTGTGTGTGTGTGTGTGTGTGTGTGTGTGTGTGTGTGTGTGTGTGTGTGTGTGTGTGTGTGTGTGTGCGTGCGCGCACACACACACACACACACAACTGTGAAGTATGGAGCGTTACTCTTCTCTGAGTAGAGATCAGGTATTGGGGAACATTCCCATGATGTTCATCACCTTCCCATCCGCTAAAGATCCTACATCCAACATCAGACAGCCAGGTAACACGCATTCACATGTGCACAGATGTAAACGTACTTGTTAGTTGGCCATCAAATCTGATGGCGCCCTTCTAAATTCAGTGACTTCTTTGTCTGTCTTCGACTCCTCAAGCCTCTCTGCTCTTTTCTGGCAGATGTGCAATCATGTGATCGGGAACAATGAATCCAAAGTTGTTGTGTGGCATGTTACATTTGTTAAATATGGTTTCCTGCCATCTGCTAACTGCCTATAATGGTGCAACTGACTGTGTAGTCGTTCTAACATTGCATACAGTTCACAATGATAGCTTTGGGTGATTGAGCACGCAAAAATCAGTTGTTTTTTTTGGGGGGGGTTTTCATTTCGTCATTTTGGGCCTGCCTCCTCTGGCTTTTTTGAAACAAGAACCAAGTTTCATATTTGTCTTTTGGGTTTCGACTAGAACTTCTTTACATGCTTTAATGATCAAAAAACACATTATTTAGTATTATTCACACACATATTCACAGTATTTAACCCACTTTGAAGGCGTATCGGAACACCCAACAGGCAGAGCAGCAATCTTTTCTCTTGCGTGAGTGCTTGTGAGGAGAAATTAGCACAATCACACGCTAGAAGTTATTTCGCCTGGACTGTAATGCAATGCAGTGTGTACGATGCAAAGTTTACCCACAATTAATTTTTTTTCTCTGGACAACGTAGAGGATGAAAATTAGCTGAAATATTGGTATCGCTCTCTCTTAATCCCCCTTCTTATTTCTGCAGGTAAGTCCTGTATGACGTTGTTAACCATGGCTCGCTATGAGTGGTTTGAGGAATGGGAGGAGACTAAGCTTGGCAAGAGGGGACAAGACTACCTGGATATGAAAAACGGCATGGCCCAGGAGATGCTGGACTGGGCAATAACGATCTTCCCTCAGCTGCGGGACAAGGTAACATTTTCCAGACTCGAGGTTCACTTACTAGCGTATTTCCTGGGGCTTTCGACTATAACCCACAGTTGTCCTCAGACAATGAACTCCGGTGTCACCATTCCATTTGCTGTAGAAGGCTGTGGGATATCTTTTGTATTCAAGTGTTTTATCACAGATATCTAATACAAGTGTTTCTGCTTTTTTCTTCACTGACTCCACACAAGCCAGTATTTACACAATGCCAGTCACAAAATTGTGCAAAGAAGTTAAAGTGGCTACTATTCTATCTGCCATTGATGTACTTTTATCTGGAAATGGCATGTGCGTTTATGTTCAGGTGGTGATTGTGGATGCTGCCACTCCTCTAACTAATGTGCACTATTTGGGTGCTCCGAGAGGTGAGATGTACGGTGCTGAACACAACTTGGAGCGCTTCAACCCGGACACGGTCGCTCGGACACGACCACAGACGCCGATCGATGGACTCTACCTAACAGGTGACCTGACGGACAGTCCTCACCTGGTTTGGATTCTGCAGAGAATGACGCTCATGCTGACTTTCTGTTTGTGTGTGTGTGCAGGTCAGGACGTGTTCTGTAACGGCATGGCTGGGGCACTGCACGGTGGACTGCTCTGTGCCTCGGCCGTCCTCAACCAGATCCTCTACATTGACCTTTTAGCCCTGAAAACCCGCATCAAAAACAAACGGAATAATCGTAAGAGTTTCTGGTAGCAACAGGTCCTCAAACAGCGTTGACACAGCCGACCCTGAGCTTTTACACATACTTTCGGCAAAGGGAGCAATATAGCACATTTAAAAAAAACCTGGGTGTTATCAAAACGAGCCCTTTCTTACAGATTCTGTTGTAAATCTGAGGAAAACTTGTTTAGTTGGTACCATTCTATCTTATTAGCAACACCCAGCAACCCACCACCCATTCGTGATACGCAGGATTTAAAACAAACAAACCGACGGTACTGAAGCTAGCAGGCAGAACACTGGCTGGTTGGATTAAAATTCAAAAGGATTGACGTATGAAATCATCCACATCCTTCAAAAACCACAATGTGACCGCTTAAAAGAGGCCAAAGTTTAATCACCCAGTTTAGCTCGATAATTCCAGTAGCTTGAATGCAATAGCTCGTAACCAGTTTTACCACATTACATTCTTTAACCACAATTGCTGTATTTGACAATATGCTAGTTAAAGTGCCGAGTCATGCATGGTTAAAAGCGAATGCTTCTTATAGCGAGTCGAGAGGTGAGGGATAAACTCGGCATGCAAGAGTGGAGACGTAGAGAAAGTAAAGAGTGCAACTGATTCAAGATTTAAAGAAAGAAACAAAGGAGGAGAACAAAGAAACTGATTAGGCCCAGAGCCAGGTGATGGGGAAGCAACAAAGCAGAAAAACAGTTAATATGCAGTATGTAAACCCAACTAAGTTCAAAACAAAAGATTGAAACCTGCTTTAGAATGATTGATGGATATGTTGATACAGGGGACTGACTACACAACCATACTTACATCCACTACAGCCCTGGTTACCAACATTGTATTCATTTAATAATTACCCAGTTATCCAACCTAAATGTCCACGTACTTCATCAGAGCTTTCAATAGCATATTAAGATCTTCATCAGCAAGATGAGCTGTTGGCTCGGCTGCGATTTAACGCTCCTGAAAAAGCTAGTAGTCAGTAAAAGCTATTAATTCATTTAGATATGTCACAAAATCACGGCCAAGACATGGCATTATATTTTATAATTTCTCTGACCTATGCAACATGAACAGAATTCCCACTGCCTCTGCTATATGCTACTTCTAAAGTAAGGTGCAATCCCTAATAAGTCACTAACCTGTCCTTTTCTTGCTGATTTGGAGAGTAGCCTTTATATGAAAATTATAATCTTTATATTATCATGAAAATATCCTAAAAGGAGCAACACCCCTACATGTGTTGCCACAGCACAACCAATGCACGTGTTATTTCCAAAATGTAAACTGTGCAGCATGCGTTTATTTTCATATACGGTCACTCTTCCCAATGTATAGCATGGCACAGTTGAAATGACACTTGGGGTAAATATACTTTTAGCCACGCGTGGCACTATGGAAGGTCTTTGGTCCAGATATCTCAACAACTATTGGATGGACTGCTGTGAAATTTAGTACATGAGTCATGTTACACAGAGGATATATTGTAATAAACTTTGATAATAAACCTGCATTTCACCTCCATCTGATCCATCTGTTTACTGGGCACTGATGTTAACCGGGGCTGTAGTCCGTGTAAAGTTACGTTAGTTGTCAGAAACTAGAAAACGACCCGCATATCATGTCGTCTTCCCGGTGGCAAGAATTTCCGGTACCACTTTATACGAAGGTCATGTCTGTGATGCATTATAAGCCCATTCATAAGACATTATAATGCGTTTACAATGCTTTATAAAAACTCTTTTATAAATGTTTCTAATCATGCATGACAGCGTATACCACGGTTTTATTAAGTATTGTAAGTGGTGGACATAAAGTTTCGTAAGTGTTTGAAAGAAGAATGTGTCGTAGTAAATTTTGTTTAGCAAAGTATTCTATTTTCTTTTACCACCTGTATAATACCTCATGAAGTAATGATAGACCGTCAACATGTTTAAAAAGCTCAAGGATAGACAGACCATGTGTTTAAGTGTTAAAGTAGGTCAAATGTATAAAATCAGACATGCAAGGTTTTTGGCAGGATGTGACGCTGGCCAATATGATGAAAATCAGACTTGCAGTGCATTGAGGCATGCCGAGTCGCAGGATGATGCGATAAAAGCAGACCTACAGTACTTTGAGGCATGTTGTGTCGCTAGATGATGTGATAAGATCAGGCCTGCGGTACCTTGAGGCATGTTGTGTCGCTGGATGATGTGATAAGATCAGGCCTGCGGTGCACCAGAGCCTGTTTTAATCAGGACCAGTGTAATATAATCATGCCTGCAGTAAGGGAACAGCTGCATGCGATGCAAGTTTTTAGAAGAGGTTAACCCGGGTCAGAAAGTAATTGTCGTAAATCACCACGGATAGATCCTTGACCATAAACTTGGGCTGGAATCAAAGAAAAGAATGTCGTGGAAAAAACCTTACTGTACATGAAAGAAAGGAGATGGGACCTTCTAAAAAAACAAAAAAAAAAACAAGACACCATTATGAACATAAGAATTGAACTGTTTGAAGAAATAATTATGGGGGGGAAATGAAGTGTTAGCTCCGCTCCCATCTAGCAAAGGCCGGACAATATTGTGTATAAAAGATGGAATCAAACTGTTGTTATTCAGTGAGTGTTACATGCAACATGTTCTGCGTGTCATAGAATAAAACTCTATTGCTTCAAACTCTGCTTCTCTCCAGTGAAGATCTTTTCTTGACTTTAATAGCTGCTTAATTGGAACAAAGATACATGTTGGCGAAGACACCCAGACTCATCCGCTGGCGCTGAGTCAGGTCTTTTCCCCCCCGACAAACACCGGGGTTACACAGCACATTCTAACGAACCGCTGTGACTTGTCATAACAGAAGTTTCTGAAATAGAATTTGTTAACTTGGGGTTGATGAATGAATGTCAGCCAGACCAAAAAGGCTGTGCTGTATATTTGGACTTGATCCAATTATATGTTAATTTGGAATGCTCTGACTGCCAGAACATCCTCCACCCTTTAAGTCTTCCTCATAGCATTCATAACTTGCACGCACTCAAGTTGAGGCTAAAACGGCACCAAGGGGCAAAAAAAAAAAAAACAGTTTCTGCAGAAAGTCTCCTCCAAACAAGATAAATACCAAGTTACTCACATCAAATCTGTCATCATTCTCATTCCTTTCAATCCATGCACTTGCTGTATAACCACAGAAACATATTTAGTTCTGATTACTGTGGTGGTAATTCAAAAAATGAATCCTTCGAGTAAGAAATTAACAAATATAGAAGTTAGAGCTTAGCTGTTATTTAATGAAGAGTCGGAAGTGTTCAACATAATTAATCGTTTTCGGCTGAAAGGACGGATAACCTGCACCAACGAGTGTTGCACACACACACACACACACACACAGTGTTCCCAGCAGAATGTGACTCCACATATCAAAGGCACGCATTATATCATAAAAGGCTTTGACAGTAAACATCACGGACCGGTTTCATGCAATTATTATGTAAATGTGTGCGACAAGATAACTAATCCAAGCTCAGAATGTTTTTTCTGTTTGTATATATTTTTCTCGCACATGATTGGTAGCGTGTTATTGACGAGGTCAAACGCTTCCCCGAGCAACATAGCGGACTTACAACCTGCGTGTTAGTATTGTCGTGTTCTTATAGTTTGAAATAGAGATGCGTAGGAAACAATTTCGGAAAACTTCTCTTCAGGTAAACGCTATTTATTCGATGACGATGATATGATGAACATTACAAAAGTACGCAGCTGCAGTCCGCCCCATTTCACTGTTCCACAGACCACATTTAAGTAGCTATTCTGTCTCACAGATCCACAGAACGGCCTCGATCTCTCGTTTACAACATATTTTGTACCCGCCGCCTTTCAGGTATAGTCTTCTCCAATTGGTTGGCTGGGGCCAGGTCCTATTGGCCCCCTGTTGGCACTTAGGCGTGTCCACACCTCTCAGCGCTTCTCTGCTCCAATCAGATCTTCTGTCACCCTTTTAGGAGGTGTACTCTTCCACTTCACAGTTTACAAATATTGCTTCTTATTTCACAGTAGATTGGCCACTAAGTTACTTAATTCAATAACATCTTACATATCACATATTACATCTAAATAAGGACACAATAAGGCACATTGTAACAGTATACATATTGATTATTCTCACAGTATGAACATTTCTGAATGTAAGAGATCTCTGCTCCTTCTCGCAAGAATATTGAATAAACATAATTTGTTTCGATACTGGTGTCGTCAAGACCTAAGAGTGAAGTACAGAAGTGGCGGTGCTGCGTACCGGAGAGTTCCAGAATCAGAATCAGAATGAGAATCAGAAAACCTTTGTTCGTCCCACAGCGGGGAAATTTACAGCGCTACAGCAGCAAAGGGACAGTGCAGATAAAGGTTAAGTACGAATGTATAAGTACAAGATATAAGTACAAAAAACACAACAACAAGTAAGTAAGTAAGTAAGTGGTAAGTAATACAGAAAGTGAACAGTGAGAGTAATACTCTAGCAGCCAGTGGTAACAATAATACATACTAAAAAGACATATATTGCACATTCGTATTGCACGAGATTGTATTGCACAGTAAGGTAAGTAAGTAAAAACAGTAAGAATAGTAATAAATAGTACGGGGTGTATTGCACATGAGCGGAGGAACAGTGGTGTTACAGCCGCATTGAGTGTGTGGTGGTCTACCAGGGGCCGTGGTGATTGTATAGTCTGACTGCTGCAGGAAGGAAGGACCTGCGGTATCTCTCCGTGTGACACCGCGGGTGAAGCAGCCTGTCACTGATGGAGCTGTTCAGTGCGGACAAAGTGTCCTGGAGGGGGTGGGACATGTTGTCCAACAGGGATGACAGCTTGGCCATCATTCTCCTGTCTCCCACCACCTCCACAGTGTCCAGAGGGCTCCCCAAGACAGAGCTGGCCTTCTTTACCAGTTTGTTAAGTCTCTTCCTGTCAGCAGCAGAGATGCCGCTGCCCCAGCAGACCACTCCATAAAAGATGGCTGAAGCCACCACAGAGTCAAAAAGGTCCTCAGGAGTGCCTCCTGCACTCCAAACGACCTCAGTCTCCTCAGCAGATAGAGTCGGCTCTGTCCTTTCTTGTACAGAGCCGTTGAATTGTCTGACCAGTCCAGTTTATTGTTCAGGTGAACACCCAGTTACTTGCAAGATTTTACAATCTCAATGTCCGTTCCCTGGATGTTCACTGGTGAGGGTGGAGAGTGTTTGCGCCTTCTGAAGTCCACCACCAGCTCCTTGGTCTTCCCTGAGTTGAGCTGGAGGTGGTTCTTCTGGCACCAGAGAGCAAAATCCTGAGTAAGTTCCCTGTACTCCTTGTCGTCCCCCATCAGAGATGAGGCCAACAATAGCAGAGTCGTCGGAGAACTTCTGCAGGTGACATTTATTGTGGGTGAAGTCTGCAGTGTAGACGGTAAAGAGAAACGGCGCCAGAACCGTTCCCTGGGGGGCCCCCGTGCTGCTGACAATTGTGTCTGACTGACACTCCCGGGTCCTCACGTACTGTGGGCGATTGGTGAGGTAGTCCAGGGTCCAGGTGGTGAGGTGGTGGTGGTCCACCCCTGAGCGTTGTAGCTTGTCTCCCAGAAGCAGGGGCTGGATGGTGTTGAAGGCACTGGAGAAATCAAAGAACATGATTCTCACAGTGCTCCCAGCCCTCTCCAGGTGAGAGAGAGATCTCTGTATGAGGTAGATGACAGTGTCATCCACCCCAGTGCCAGGCTGATAGGCGAACTGTAGCGGGTCCATTGATGGTCTCACAAGGGGCCGAAGATATCCAAGGACCAACCTGTCCAGGGTCTTCATCAGCTGCGATGTCAGTGCCACCGGCCTGTAGCTGTTGAAGTCCTTGGGACGAGGGGTCTTTGGCACAGGTACCACACAAGATGTTTTCCACAGCTGTGGTACCCTCCCTTGTTTCAGGCTCAGGTTGAAGAGTAGCTCCACTATCCCGCACAGCTGGTCTGCGCAGGAGCCTTGAGCTAATGCCATCTGGAACCGCAGCCTTTCTCACCTTACTCCTCTTGAGCTCCCTCCTCACTTGGTTCGTTGTGAGGGACAAAGTGCAGGTAGCAGGTGGGGGGGTGGGGTGTGTGGCAGGAGACAGGGTAGGTGTGTAGAGTGACTGGTGGCTAAGGGTTGAGGTAGGAGGGTGGGTGGAGGTGGCGATGGGGGAGGTAACAGGGTCGTATCCTGGTGATACAGACAGTGGGGTTGCAGCAGGTGGGAATGGCCCGGGGGAGGGGTGCCTGACTGATCAAATCTGTTGTTCAAGTCATTCACCCACTTTATGTCCCCCTTGGGCTGCTGGGAGTCTGGTTCCTTGAACCCAGAGATGGTTTTTAGGCCTCTCCAGACTCCGCTGACATCCCTCTGCTGCAGCTGCATCTTTTTCCATCTTTTTGCATCTTTTTCCTGTAGCTGTTCTTTCCCTCCCTGATCTTCCACCTCAGCTCCCTCTGTACAATCCTCAACTCGTCCTTATTGCCTGACCTAAAAGCTCTCTTTTTGCCTTTGAGCAGATCCTTTATGTCAGGATTAATCCAGGGTTTGTTGTTGGCAAAGCATCGTACAGTCCTGGTGGGTACAACGTTCTCCACACAGAAGTTTATATAGTCCGTAATACAGTCCGTGAGGCTGTTAATGTCCTCCCCATGAGGGTCTACGAGCACATCCCACGCAGTAGTCTCGAAACAGTCTTTTATATATATATATATATTATAGATATATCTGATAATTAGTCCGCAAGCTAATTAATGTTAGTGGCTGCATCGTTTAGCTCCTGGTATGCAAGTGTTAGTTTGTCACATTATGCTACCTTTGTTTGATAGTTTGTTAATGGTCTTCCTGTGCTGGCCATTTATTTTCAATGTATTTTGTTTTATAGATTGATAAACAGATTTATTTGGCGGGAAGGGAAGAAGCAGACCGGCAAGAAGAAAAGAGAACAAAAGGTTCAGTTCAGTGTTATCAGTCATTTTTATTTTACGTTTTCATTTATTTTTTTTATTAGTCATATGGAGGTTATCATATGCTCAACAATAACATACTATCAAATATGTTAAGAGCCTTAGTCATGAAATTAAAAAAATCTGAGATAAAACATTTAAAAAGATGACAGAGTAGATAGTCATAGTACTTTGGTGTTACAATAATCACAATCATTTGATATAATACAAATGTGAAAGTGCTTTGCTAATGAACCCTAATTAGCCATTATTGCGAGCCAGCGCTGACTCACTCATTTGGAGTTTTGGCTCACTTGGAGCTTCATGATCGGTTGGTAGGAGTCTGACATTGTAGCCCTGATAGTGACTTGACACCCGTTATAAGTGAGAGTGCCATTTGCTTTATCTCTGACAAATGTGCAGTCGTTCTTGTAGTACATATGTTTAAAAAGATCAGAATTACACATCTTGTTCGTGTCAAAAACTCCCACTGCGTACCAGTTGGAGTACAGGTTGAAATCATACGGCACAGAAAACATGACAGCTATTTTCTCTGTGATCTGGTTTGTGCCATTATTCAGGAGATCGTAAGTAAAGACGCCTGCAGATCCTCGAGCTGTGTGTGGCAGTGATTTTCAACCTTTTTTGAGCCGCGGCACATTTTTTACATTTACAAAATCCTGGGGCACACCACCAACCAAAATGACACAAAATGACACTCTAACACAGTACATATAATACATATAGTTAATAATATAGTTTCTAAATGTATTTATACTCACTTAGTGTGAAACCTGGGCCTGTTTCGATGAACACAAAATGGATATCCTGGCAGTAATGGTAGAAAGACACACACGAAGCTCTTCCTCAACAGCTCTCAGTCTCTCTCTGTTTTTAGTTTTTATCGCAGTCAAGCTTGAGAAGCTCAGCTCACACAGATATGTGGTTGAAAACGGGAGCAATGTCAAAATAGCTTTGTTGGCCAGAATGGGGAACTCCTTGGCAACAGATAACCAAAAACTGTCCAAAGGAAGATCAGCAAAGTTTAGCTTTAAACCACGATCTTGTTTCAGTTCAATGAGTTCCTCTTGCTCCTTTAAAGTCATGTCCTTTCCAGGAACGGATGCTGAGCTGTATGGGTCCCTAACCCAGTCAAGGCATTCTGTGAATGCTGAAGAGAAATAAAATGACAACTTCTCCTCAAGAGTTTTCAAATGTGTGCCAATCACCTCGCACATTGCAGCAGTGTTGCCATCATGCAGTTTCTGAGTGGGAACATCTCAAGGTTGCCACGCTGCACATGTTGTTGCCAGAGCTGCACCTTTAAACGGAATCCGTTCATTTTATCAGTGCTTGTAAGCAGGTTTTCATTTCGGCCTTGCATCCGTGTGTTCAGTTTATTCAGATGATGAAATATATCAGCCAGGTATGCCAGCTTTGCACACCACTCATCACTTGCAAGCAGCTTTGAGTAATCGGACCTCTCGTTTGTCAGAAAAACTTTAAGTTCCTCTCGCAGCTCATACACACGGGCCAGCACTTTGCCGCGCGACAGCCACCGGACCTCCGTGTGGAGCAATAAGACTTTATGTTCCGCTCCCATTTCCTCACACAAAGACGCAAATAAGCGACATTTCAAAGGTCGCGTCTTCACAAAGTTCACTATGCGCACAACATCATCCAACACAGGAGCTAGATCTGCTGGCAAGGTCTTTGCAACGAGGGCCTCACGGTGCAAAAAACAGTGCGTAACAATAACATCTGGGTTTCTTTCTTTGACCCTACTTATGAAGCCTTTGATGCGCCCGACCATGGCTGCGGCTCCATCAGTGCAGACACCTGTGCAGTTTTCCCACGTAAGCCCGCTTTTGTCAAGATATTCCGACGTGACCCGAAATATTTCCTCTCCTGTTGATTTTTCTGGCAGTGCCTTGCAAAATAGGAAGTTTTCTCTAATGGCTTCTCCATCCACAAAACGCACATTGGCCAAGAGCTGACAATGTCCACTAATATCCGTCGACTCATCAAGTTGCAAGGCAAATTTCTTACTGATGCGCATTTTTTCCAAAACAACAATTTCGATGTCCGCAGACATGTCATCAATACGTCTGGCAATTGTGTTATCTGAGAGAGGCACTTTAGCTATCTCTTTGGCCGCGTCAGGGCCGAGCATCTCATTTACAATGGCTTTACAAGCTGGCAGTATTAATGTTTCTGCCACAGTGTGGGACTTTTTTGATTTAGCTACGAGTTCAGCAACAAGGTAGCTAGCTTTGAGGGCTCTCTCGTTTACCTTTGTGGTTTTTCTCAAAAAAGTTGCCTGTTTCTCATTGTTTGTACGTAAGCGTACAAAATAGTCCATCGGCTTGTTTTGAACGGAAGGGTGTTTCGTTTGGAGATGGCGTTTAAGCCTGCTTGGCACCATGGCGCTATTGGATAGCTTCTCACCACACACCAAGCACAGCGGAGTCGGTGCCGTTGCATCCCCGGTGAAAGTAAATCCAAATGAAAGATAGCTTTCGCTGTATTGCCTCAAGCTCACCGTCTTGTCTTTTTTCTTTTGTCGACCACTCATACTAGGGCCTCCATCTGGGTCAGAATTTTGTCCAGGGCCCTGTTCGGCATTTGCATTTTCCCTTCTCAAAAACTTCTCCATCACTGTCACTTGCTCGTCTTGCTGTGATCCCAAACTGTCACTGTCACGTGTCGCGCAGCGCTAACTCTATTGTCTATAGCCCTCTGCTGCCACCCACTGAAATAGAAGAGTATTACATTATCTGCCACACTTTATTACAGCACAGACACCCGACAATGGTTAATTAGGTGATATTAGATAATTTCCCACGGCACACCTGACGATCTCTCACGGCACACTAGTGTGCCGCGGCACACTGGTTGAAAATCACTGGTGTGTGGAGTCTTGGCGAACAGCACACTCCCAGATGTGAGAGGGTCAATGGTCGGCGGTAAAGGTGAGGTGCAGCCTCCACTTGAAGTGTACATGCTGTGGCAACAGAGAAACCGGAATGATGTGAGGATATTTGACAGATAACTTATTTTACAAGAAGACAGAAAACACACAGGGTTACCTTGGGTTGCAAAGAGTGTAGGTGGGAGATTTATTAATAATCTCAATGTAACACTGCCGATGTGTTGGTAACAATTGAGCAACTACCGCTCCAGCGGCAACAGCTCCACCAGCGGCCCCGATCATCCCAAAGACCTGCGATGGCTGTGCAACAAGCAGACCTGTTCGGACACAGAGCACAAACAGTCCTGCTTTGAGTTCAGTTTCCACTTCCTGGAGGCAGCTCCTCTGCACCAACAGAAGGTGACAGCTCTTGGTGAACATTTCTTGATCCACTCCCTCCCACTAGGAAGATTATCGCAAAGTGTGTTTGTTACATTTGAGTGCTTGTTCTTCATTCACACAGTGTAAAAAGAAGTGAATTCATTATCAGTCAACTCATTGACACAGCAACACAGTGAACTGTGCGTGCACAGACAGACCAGTCGGTTTCTGGGGACGAGCTAGTTTGCGCTAGTTTTATTAACGTTTTACGGGGTATGTTATAAAATGTCTGAAATGAGCCAAATCTCCAGGAACATGGTTAACCAAACGGTAACAAACACAGTGACAACAGATCATTCTAGACTCATTCTAGGCTCGTCTGACTTCATTGACCTCACAACATAAACAAAATACAAAGTCAGTTCTTTCAAAAGTTGCTGTCCATCCAAACTCTACGCAGAAAAAGTTTGACGTTACAGACATATGAGTTTAATTACTCACCCTTTTAATTATGGAGGTAATTTGATATGCACAACGTGAAACACGAAAGCGGAATAAAGTTGTGCAAAGAGCCTGCCTGATGTTGCACTTTTTTTAAAATTAATTTCCATAAACACACATCTGAATGTGAATGCAGAAATGTGCTCGTCGTCACCAGACCGTGCATGGCCATTCTATCCCCTTGTCCTTTATTTTTTAAGTATTTACTTAAACCTCGGGTACACCTGTCCCGCTTTTCATCATTCTTCAATACAAAAACGGAAAAAAATTAATAAAGTAGTTTTTTTTTTTTTTTTGGTCCACACTCACCTTTCCTCTCGTGTGTCCTTGGCTCTGCGTATGTCAGAAATCCTTTGAGTCCACACCTTATAATTAAAGAGAGAGAGACTTGTTTTTCTTCTAGGTCCGCCCCTCTCACAAACCACTGCTCTGCAAAAAAAGACGTCCTCCAGAATATGGTTTGACACTTTATTTTCCATTCACATTGGGAAAAAAACACTGACACTCTCACACACACAAGTTCCTGATTCCACCACCTGTTCCCCAGCGACCCCAACCACCATGATCACCCACAGGTGCGCCGTTGATGAGCAACAGCAATGTTTAAATAGCCGTAAATGAACACAAACACACACACATGTACACAACATTTAGCAAACGTCAAAATTGTCCTACAACAATTTTGAATGCAGGACTTTTATCTTATAAGTCCTGCTTTTACTTCCTATTTATTTTGGATCTGAGTGCTTCTTCCATCACTGCTACTTCAGAAACATTGTACTGCTCTGTTGACCTGACACAGAAATGTCACTGGTTACAGATTCACATTTCACAAAATATAACAATTCAAATGATATCCTGCTGTTGTTTCTGCCTCTAAAAAAATCTAATTTCACACACATAATTAACGCGTCGGAAATGACTTAATAACAAATGTATTCTGCACACAAATGGCCTCAACTTTTACCCTTTGATACCAGCTCTGTAATAATGTGGTAGATGAAATCCCATGACAAATGCACACTTATTTTTTTGGATTGCTATTTATGTCCATGTTGACTTGTTTTAAGCTGAATGTAATTATTCTGAAAAGTGTCATTTCTTTTTTGAAAGTAATGACTGAAAAGTCGACGGCACACGTCACTGCACTTTTCACACTGAAAATTCAACAATAAATTGCAACAAAAAAAACACACACACACACACACACACACACAATAAACAAGGCAGAAAAGAAAATCATGTTAGGTTGCAGCCGTCCTTGTTCCTCTCCTCTTTTTCTTCCAGGTAGAAGATCTTTCCGTCAGGCTGCTTCCTCCACGTCAGCTTCATGTCTTCACTCAGGCCGTGCTCCTTCAGTGTCTCGCTGAACTGAGAAACGCAAAACATTCTTCATTTATTCTTC
>CALSCE010010635.1:11811802-11827244 GCA_943593645.1 Bovichtus variegatus | reverse complement strand
GTGTCTCGCTGAACTGAGAAACGCAAAACATTCTTCATTTATTCTTCATTCCAAAAAGAACAAGCAGAGCAAATGGGAGCGATGGAGAGCTGCAGTGTGAAGCCTAAATGTTTTCTTCTCGCTGGATATTTCCCCCCTCTGTGGTTGTGAAAGTTGACTGTTACTGTTACTTACTGTATCCTCGCTAAGCATTCTGCACAGTACACGATGAGAGGTTCCCACTTGACCTCTGTGATGAACCCATTAGTACTCCAGTTACCTTTCCTCTGACCAAAGTTGCATAAAATCCTGAAGTCTTTACAGTTTACCGGTCAGGTTGCATTGCTTGTGCTACAGTGCCA
The DNA here is from genome assembly GCA_943593645.1 of Bovichtus variegatus. Taxonomy (NCBI): domain Eukaryota; kingdom Metazoa; phylum Chordata; class Actinopteri; order Perciformes; family Bovichtidae; genus Bovichtus; species Bovichtus variegatus. The sequence continues at coordinate 11,826,903 of CALSCE010010635.1, read as the reverse complement.
CCTAGGAAAAATCCTATCAGAATGCAACACTTCAAACTCCTATTACATATTTAAAGGGCCTGTGTGTAGTATTTAGGAGGACCTATAATCAGAAATGGAATATAATTGTCATAACTATTTCATTAGTGTATAATCACCTGAAACTAAGAATCATTTTGTGGCTTAGTATAGGGCCTTTCGTGTTCGCAAGGTGAAGGTCCTGAGAGCGCAGCGTCTTGTAAAGGAGGGGCTGAGTGGCGGGGTATTCAGTCGTAACGCTAGATGGCGCTAAATCCTACACGCTGTCCCTTTTAAGATGCTTCAATAATGTTTCTCTTAAAGGAACAGTTTGGCATTGAGGGAGACGTAAATAGGCAAGATGCTGGACCGTAAGTGTGAGCGACAAGAAAAATCGAAACACCTGCACCTGTTCACATTTTACTGTTCAGGTGTGCAATTCCACACCACACGGTATTCACACCGTGCTCTTAATTCACAGAATAAGTGCTTTTGAATGAATAATGTCTGTGCGGGAATTAACAGACATTTATGAGGCTTCGCAAGTCGATTCATTCCTTTCCTTTTGCCTGTTTGCCAATTACTGCAAACACCATTGTGTTGTTTAAAAACTCCTATCTGTCCTGATGTCGTTTCTCCTTGCTCCTGTTTTCCACCCGAGTACCTGCGATGATAATGGAATGTCAAACTAATTCACCTGCTTGAGTTGCTAACTAGAATAGCTAAATAACCTTTATGCACTAAATTCATCAGTATTACCTGCTGCAAGAGGGTTTCCTCCAGGTTCACAGAGAAATCATTTGTAGTTACTTTCACGCTCACCAACTGCTGCCTCGCTTGCACTTTAAAAAGGAGAAAACATGCATTTTTTTCCCTCCATGCAACAGATGTAGTTCTGTATTACTCAGTGAGAACGTGTAGGTCAAAGCTCACCAATCTCACAGACAAAGTAATATGTTTTGTCACATGTTGTGTCTTGCAATTGGCCTCTGTGCATAGCAACACATGGAGAATTGGATTTCGCGCCATTATTATTAGCATTCCAATTTCTCAATGACACGGGTCTCCCATCTGACCACTTCCATGAGTCTCTGTAGAGGCCGATCCACGTGGGTCGGTTCTGGGTCATCTTCTTTATCTGTTCGTTCTCAGTTTGGTTCCTCACACTGGCCAGGTCAGTGTGCTGCTCCCTGCAGTAGCTCTGAGCCTCCTTCCAGGTCTTGAACTGATTCACAAAGATGAAGCTGGAGGAGGTCAGTGTGTCTACACCCCCTTAAAATATGTTTCAGCAAAGAGGAAAATATTAGCCATGACAATGAAGAAATATCTGAACAATGCTACTTCTGGAAAACATTTGCCGCCTTTGCCATGGAGACACAAAGTTGGCCACTAGCTGTTGAACATATCAGAGCATTCATTAGCTAAAGAGGGGTTGGTGGAGACCAAAGCAGAGCGAAAAGATGGGGGGAAATCCAACATACATTTGTCAGGTGGCCAGAAGCACAACTAGAAGTAAATGCTTATGTTGCTCCATGTCTGCAGGGTGTGTAAATAGAACACTGTTTACGTACACATTCAGCAGAGTGAAGATTACAAGATTAAAACCAAACAAAAACTTAGCTTTGAAAACGAGAATTAGGAATAAAAACTAAACGATCATTTAAAGAAAGATGGATGAATGGAATTACTTAATAACTAATTACTAAAAACGTCCTTTCTTCAAAAGTTGATTAATTTGCTTGACATGTTGCGTTGATAATCAACAGCCTACGGTCAGTCATGCCATGTCCCAGCAGTGTTAGCTAACGTAACCAGAAACATTTGTAGGAATTACTGTGAAATTAATTTCACTGGACCAAAGTGTCTTTAGTTCTCGTTGACTAACGCTAACAACAATCCAATGACTCAAATCTAACTAAAACTAATTTTTAAAAAGTGTGCTAAAACAACAAACCAACTTTAGATGGTAATAATGATAATAATAATAATAATAATAATAATAATAATAATATGTCAGCGTTGTGTTTCAGCTTAATAAATTTATTAATGCGGCTTTTAAAAAAGTGGTGAGCAAACCCAAATATTGCCAATAACTCCGAATGGGCAAAAATGATCGCGCCAAGTCTCCGCCTGAACTTCACTTTTGTGTAGAGTTAAACATTTTGTACAACAGGCCAGTGTTAGCCCAGGGCAGCATGCAATTGATGTTGTAGTAGCGTTTGCCATAATAATGTGTGTTTCTTACCACTGTAGCAGACAAATGGTTGGATCTCATTGCAAGGCTTATCATTCCAAAGGCCATCAGTATCCATTGCTGCACAGTTCTCATATCCCCCAAAGTTATTGGGTTTATCCATCATCCACATGCGGACCTCTGTCTCTCCTTCACCATAATAACCCTCCTTTTCCAGTGACCACCTCCAGCTGTTAATGTCATCGTAAAGTCCTACCCAGAGGTAACCAGCATAGTATTTGTGTCCAGGGTCCACCAGCTTATCCATTTGTCCCTTGTTGTCAAACGAGGCCAGGTCTGTGTACTTCAACCTGCAGTAGCTCAGGGCTTCAGTCCAATTCTTTGCGTGATCAACCATGAAGTAGATATGGGACCAACACGCAGGTGGGAAACACAATCCTGTGATAATGGAAAAAAAGATATCTCTTTATTCACCCATTGAACAAGACTGCACAGGCATAAACGCAGAGAAAATGCCCTGATTAAATCAGCACGCATGTATTTCCGTCACAGTAACACATTCCTCTTCACAACTATTTGTTTGATTTATGTCTCCATAGTTTTTTGTTCATAGACTTTTTAACACATTTCAATTTCAGGTTCAACATGTTTTCTTATGAACAAATTTTTTATATTTTAGAAATACTGATTGATGCAGCTTTAAATTGATATAAGTCATATTCAGCACTTTATATGTAAACAACTAGGTAACTGATAGACGACAAGTTCACCATTTCAACTTGAAAGATGCACGGTGAAATGTCAAAGTTGTGTTTGCGGCTTGTTTCTGCTGCACCCAAAGTTGCCAAAAAAAAAAAAGTTTAGATTCATTCTACTACACACGATGAATTGCTATCTAATGATACATTTCTGGGTACTGTTTCAATGAAACCACATACTGACCAATGTGTGAATGAATCAATTCCTGGTTAACTCTGAATCAAGTGACCAGTAACTAATCGTTGTCCTATCATGGGAAAAAGTGCTGTATTTCTTTGAACCAATCACAATCTTCTTGGGCGGTGCTAAACACAGGATACAGCAGCGGTGACCTCGCAAAACAGATAGCGGAAATGGAGGAGGATGCCGCGCGAGATACGCAGCCAATGGTATGGCTTATAGCCACAGTCTGCATCTGGTGAGTCAGACATAGTCACTTTAAAACCGCATTAATCAATATCTGTTTAATATAAACAATGATTATGGGTAATATGAAAGAGGTTGCTTGTGGTAATGAACCGGAAAGAGAAAGTTAGGGACTTATTGTTGAACATTGTAATAACAATCAATATATAAGCTGTTACAATGCACCTTATTTTCATCCTTATTTTAGAAATGCTAAATGTGGTTGAATTAAGTGACTACGCCTAAGAATGACCAACATACTGTGAAATAAGAAGCAATATTTGTAAACTGTGAAGCGGAAGAGTACACCACCTAAAAGGGTAACAGAAGATCTGATTGGAGCAGAGAAGCGCTGAGAGGCGTGGACACGCCTAAGTCCCAACAAGGGGCCAATAGGACCTGGCCCCAGCCAACCAATGGGAGAAGACTATACCTGAAAGGCGGCGGGTATAAAATATGTTGTAAACAAGAGATCGTGGCCGTTCTGTGGATCTGTGAGACAGAGTAACTACTTAAATGTGGTCTGTGGACAGTGAAATGGGTCCTCAGCTGAGGACTTTTGTAATGCTCACCATATCATCATCGAATAAATACAGTTAATATGAAGAGAAGTTTTGCGGAATTGATTTCTACACGTCTCTATTACAAATTAAAAGAACACGACAACACATAGAGGATATGCACTGACGTTACTTTCCCCCCGCAACACGCCCCCCCCAAAACATAACAACATCCTGCAACATGGCTGCCGTTCTGGGGGAAACTGGGAAAAAATTATTATATTATCTGTTTAAATTAAATGCCTGTGGCCAGAAATGTAGTTTCCTGACATTTATATGCTTCTGATTCTGACGGCGGGGAAATACACAAAGCAAAGCCTGAAGGCATACAATAGCCTCAACGCTGGGTCGTGCCTCAAGGTGGGATTTGTTGGCGAAGTTAAAGTAAGGTAATATTCTGGTTGTATGTGGACAGGTTTGTACACATATTCTTTCATTTTTTTCACACCTTTTTATTTGCAAAACTGTAAGCTAGCTTAGTTCGTAGCTAACATTATCTAACCAACCCGCCCTATGTGTGTGGAACACATGACTCGCCATAACGGCCACTTCCGCCTACGTCACGTGCATACCCTCCATAGGAGCATATAGCAGGTAGGTATTTGACTACAAATGTGCAAATGTCCCTTCCTGTCTGCTGAATGAGTAAACAGGCATTTGTTTGCCAATACGTTAAGTCATATTAACTTTGTAAAGCCAAAATATGTCAAACGTGATTTAGCTTACTGTGGACATCTAAGCCTGAGTGGTCGAAATAAATGCAGCTTTCAAGGTTCAATCTGTAATGCCTGGCCACATTCTCCAAACATATAGGGGACAGCGTTTCAGCCAAACCCAAACTGCTCTCAGAGCGGGTCAAAATAACACCGCTAGCTTCTTCACATGTGGCGTTTGTCTATAGTTTGCGTTATAGCTTTCTTAGCTTTTAGCGAGGCCAGAGCAGCAAGAAAACAGCCACTTCAAAACCATATATTGACAGCATTTGGAATGCTTTTCCGTGCAGTTTGTGTTGTCAGTGTTAGATGTTATGTGGAAAGCCATGCCAATGTTTTACTCTTGTTTTGCTTCTTTTTTTTTTTTGTAACAACTTTTCTTTGCCGCTGAACATTTGAACATGAACACAAGGTGATTGACAAGCCCTCAGGGCAGCGCTACTTCTTCGTCCTCTCAAGGAACAAGTGGTGTTACAAGACAGGACGGGCCGGACCTGGTTAGCATGCTCATTTTATTAGAATACACGTCTTTTACACAATGTCAAAACGGTTACCTATTCACATTCTGTTGTTCATTATAGTTAATTTAAAAAAAAATCTTTTAAACTACAATTGTTGGCCATATCTTACACACTGCACCTTTAAAGTAACTTATTAACTACTAACAGTTCAAGCATGACTCGTTAAGAAAAGCTAACAGTTAGCTCCTGATTTACATCTTACTTGTTCCTTGGCGACCCCTTACAATTACTTTGTTCTAAAGTGTGTCAAAGGAATACAAACATTAAATTGCACTAACCTGATAAAACCACAAAAAACAGAGTCTTCCCCTCCATGCCTCCTTTTACTGTACGCTGTGACGCTGTGAGAGAAAAAGATTAACTGAAAGATGAAGTCCGCTTGTCCCGATGATATCAGTCGTTCAATGATCCACACTATCCACCTGATTTTAGCATTGCATATATTTTGGATTTGCAATTTCCTTCGACATGAATACAGTTTTGTCATATCTCTTATCCTAACATTTTGAATATTAAATATGAATGTGGAACAGCTCAAAAGCAAAACTGCTGATATGATTGTGAAACTGATCTATCCTTATGATAATACGTAATTACAAGAATTACAAGAAAGACCTTAAGTTAAGGGACTTGCACTTTTTTTCCTTTTTTCTCTACAAAACTTTGTCAACATTTATACAAGCAATATCATGTGAGTCAAATAAAAAAACAATTTTCTCGAATTTCTTTAAAGATGCGACGTCTTACCGGTAAGGTGAGAGTGCACACGGACCGCAGACAAAGCAATGATAACGTTGCAGTCTGAAATAAGTGCAGTGCATATTCCCTGCAGCTTTAAATGTAGCCACAAACCCTCAGAGCTGTTGTCATTGATCTTTATCATTATCCCCAATTTGTATTATATGCAAAACCATTAATGAACATATTATTTGCATTGTGCCACAAAAGGTGCGGTGGACTCTACTTTCCATTTTTGGGAAAATGCAAATAATGAGCCAAATTATTTTGTAGATTGCATTGATTAAGTCAGGAGACTCGGTGAATAATGTCAAACCAGGTGGCCTCGGGGTCAGGGCCCCAGTTCGTGTCTGTGACCTTCGTTTGTCCTTTCTCATTCCCTGTCTCTTTGGCCTCATTTCCTCCACTGTCACTTTCCAAATAAAATGTCAAAACAATATCCAAATACTAATTATAAATGTCAAATTGAAGAACTTACCCTAGCAATGCAACAGCATCAGTATGTGTGTTGGTGAATTTCCACAGAATAAGACAATCCGTCGCCGTTTAAAGAAATAATAATGTTTATTGTGTTTACTTTACAAACATGACCACAACATTTGCATGTGGGGAAATCCCATTTAAATGAAAACACAAGGAAGATCTGTAGGTGTTCATGCAAAATGAGCAAGCAGCAGGGACACTGTGGAATTCCAAAAGAGCGGATGTGAAATGATTAGTGTAATCAAATATTCAATAATGATTTTCATAAATCCTGGGGACAGATTTGTACAGTTTCCTCTCCTACAAAACCCTGATATGCCTAAAATGTTTAGAAGGCGTTGTCCAAAAGTGGTGGTTCGGCTTCAGTTAGGCACGTTGAAGATTGTGTTTTATATTTATTTATAGGGGACAATGCACAATATTTAACATTGACCATAACAACATGTAAATGTGTCGGGGTTAGCTCGACAGATCATTTGCACCTGTCCTGACACAACTAAAAATGACAAATAATAAAAAATAAAATAAATGTGATATTAAAGTTAAAGTTAGAAAATGATTTTGTACTTATCAAAGTTACAATTAAAAATACGAGAGATAAGAAAGTGCAGGACATGTCACACAGCACATTGTCCTGCAATCTTAAACAAACAATACATTTAGAAAAGTATAAAACACTGCACACACGTTAGCTATTGAAACATCAGGTCATTAATGAGTACATATCTGAAAAGATGTTGACCATCTTTTAATTTACATTTCAAAAATGCTGCATGTGCAATGTGGTGCAAGTTGTTTATTTAGGAAATTCAGTGAAAATAACTATTGAACGGTTTTGATTACCCAATGAATATTTATCTATTGTTTTTCTGATTCTCTCATGCCTAACTGTGTATTGTAAGAGAGGTTAACAACTTATAAATGTACTGTTCTTATTTTTTTATTTACAACTTTTCAAAGCTCTTATACATGTTTTTAATATCTAGCTTTTCATATAGAAGTTGAAATGTTACACCTAGCATACATTTTTCTCATTGATCTGATGTCCAGCCTTCCTCATTCTGTGTTACAGTCTTCAATAAGGTTAATGTTTGCAAATTAGGGTTTTGCATATCATACAAATTGGCATTGATCTTTACATACACAAAATCTTTGAACAAAAGCTTTTGTGTCCTTTTAGTGATAGCTTTCGAGCAAGGTCATTCAATGTTTTAAAAGTGATTTTTAAAATCAATTTGGAACACATCTGGCAGCCAATGTAACTTAGCTAGTACAGGAGTAAAATGTTCATATGTGCTAGCGCCTGTTAAAATTTGGATTCGTAGATTTAGTTGGACCAATGGCGATGAGCTCAGTTTCACCATCATTGAATGTAAAAAAAAAAAGTGGGACATCCAGCATTCGACATCATTTAGGCACGCAAGGAGCAATAGCAATGGTAACAATGGTGGCAGACACAGTGGTTCTCAATTATATGGCTGAGAAGAAGCAAGTAAAACGAAAACAGTGGGCCAAGAATGGAGCCTTGAGGAACATCACAATTAAAATGAGCGACAGAAGACCTGGCATTTTCTACAAGAACAGAGAAAGTTCTATTGGTATGAACGTAGCTGTTCCCCTTTAGCTCAACCCAGGTTTCTAAATGGGGCAGGAGAACAAAGTGATCGATTGTGTCAAAAGCAGCACTGAGTGGTCACCTCTGTCAGCTGTCAAAAGTAATTTGCTAGTGACCTTCACGAGGGCTGTCTCTGTGCTATGTGCAAGCTCTGAAACCTGCCTGGAAACTGTCAAAAATGTTATTGTCATTAATGAAAGGGTTAAAATGACCTATTCTAGCACCTTGGATAAAAACAATCAGAAATTGTTCTGGTAATAGGGGATACCGATTAGGTTTTTTTCAGTGGCGGTTGAATAATTTCATGTTAAAACTAGAGAACTGTTAATAATCAATATAATAAAAAGACCAACAGTGGGTAATAGCTATTTTAAAAATATAGTTAGGATACAGTCTAATACACAGGTAGAGGATTTCATTTGAGAAATTAATTTATCAAGTGTGGAAATGTTAGTGGTCGGGGATCAGGGGACATTTGAGAACTAATTATGTTCCCAATAAAATGATGAACAAATTTCTCTGTCCAGTTATTACCCGGTTCAAGGACATTACCGGTTGGTCCATTGAAAGCAGAGTTGATTACTTAACATAGGACTTTGGGGTTATGTTTTTTTTATACATTTTTTTATTATTATGGAGAAATTTGCTGATCTTACCGTTTTTATATGGTTCCTTAAGGTTGCTATAAATAGCAGCAGACTTGGTTAACTGTCATATTCAGAGATCGAGTGTGATCATCAAGCCAGGGGAGGGTGTTTCAGTTGAGCTTTCTTATTTTCATTGAAGCAATGAGGTCAAGAATGGAAAGACAGTGTTAACGTAGGTTAATAGTTCATCCTGATTTTGTGTAAGTGCTGCAGTGGGGATAAAACAATTTAACGATTTAATCGTGGATGTCGAGTCAGCAGTAAATATGCGGTACTGATGGTGTGGTGAGGTTTTAAAAGAGAAGAAGAGTAGGGTTAAAAGTGTAAAGGAGCTTAAGAAATAAGCTTTATGGTCTGATACAAAGACATCTATTAACTCTAGATTCTCTGGGCAGAAACCAGAAGAAAGTACCAAGTAGAGGATATGCTCTTTGGAATGTGTAGCTCCTTTAACTGGTTGCAAAAGATTAAATGATTGCACCTCATCAAGGAACTCACCAGAGATGGGGAATGAAGGACAACACCTGTGATATTAAAATCAGCCAATATAAGCACTCTGACATAATTAGATAAAACAGTAGATAAAAGTTATGCAAATACTGTAATAGAATTGTGGCTTCTGGGTGGTCTGTAACAGTAACAGGGCCTTTAACAAGAAAGCATAGGACTTCAAACAAAATAAAAAATAAAGGATGGACATGTTGCTACAGTGTTTGTATGTGCAAAATAAAGTAATGCGTTGTTATCACCTGGTATTGCCAACAAATCTAATGTTTTCCCGACTTGTTGTACTGGAACAGGGTCAACTCAGGTGTGAGGTCATTCCCAGCTCCACTGGTACATGGGGGCCTTGGTACATAGGTGCCCACTGCCAGGTGAGCTAATGGGGCACCCCTGCAGTAACATTTAAATTCTTGGTTTTGGAGAGCTATTTTAAATCAGTGATGAGAATAGCATTTTTCAACCCAATATGATTATTGTTAACCCAACTGGTGTATTGCGGATTTAAGAACCTGGTATTCTTTTGTTGAGGTATTAATTGCTGCTAGCGGTGCAGCGGCTGTGTGTTTGACGCTTTTATTCTGAAAACATCCTTTCCGCCGGCCCGTAGAAAATTGACACTTCCGGTTTTGTGTGTGGAAGGCGGAACAAGCAGCCCTACGGAGGGAACAAAGGACGATTGAGTGAGTATGTTTACAACATAATTATTTGAAAATGTTACATTTTTATCATTTTAGAACACTGGAGTGAAAACTATTTTAAATGTGTTTGGTTTCTCCTTTGGTTAATGTAGCTAGTACGGGTAGCGCAGTACCCCCGTGTACGTTAGCGGGAGCCTGTATTGTTCGTTAGCCTCGGTTCACGGCCGGGTTTGTTCTCACGTCTTGTTGCGTTGCACACTGTTGGAGTGTCAGACGGTCCGTGAACGCGGGTTTTGTGCGGTGCCTGTTTTTTGGGAGACTGAATTGCATCAAAATCTACTGGGGTAAACGGTCTCTCTGTGTTAGCAGGTTTGGCTAAAAGGGCCAAGCTGAGTAAGCTAGTTTTTTTTTAAGTCCCGTCAGCCATTGTTATAATTCATCGTTATCGTCGTCAGACGGTCATTTTAAGTCAAACTACTAATTGCATTAGCGGAATGGTTGTAGTATCTAATAAGTGTTGCTGATTTTTATTTCTCTCGTGTTTTCTTATCCAGGTTAACCACTATGGATATAGCCTCCTCTCCTTAGCCCAGTATACAGCCACGATGTCAAGTAAGTAAACACACATGTACAAACGGAAGTTCACTTTGTTGGTGTTGTTCTTCTTCTTAATTAATAATATAATAATTAATATTATTATTATTATTATTAGTAGTAGTAGTATTAGTATTAGAGCAGGGAGCATATAAGATAGATGTGTTAATAACATTTTCCTTTCATGTCTCATCATAGCCCATACCCTAGCTGTGGGCCTGTAGTATACAATGAACACAAATAACTTAACTGGTTTTTCTACCAAAAAAAAACAAATAATCACAATTCAAGAGGGAAGATGGTATCAGTGTATCCAAATGGGATGCCCCCCCATTCTAAATCTATTTAAATGTAATTGTTTTTAAAAACCACATCCTAAATGATGAGGTTTATTTGGTTATGTATCTAGCATTATTTTTTAATACAAACCTCAACATGATTATTGATGTTTTCATGTGGAATTGTGAGAAATACAATATTACTCTTGACCTCTGTCATCTTGCACAGTCCAGCTACTCCAGTCTAAAACTGTTGCAATACCCTATTGCGAGAGTTTTGTTAATTTAGTGCCTTTGAACATCATCTATGATGTGAATACATCTGCATCGTCCCCGACAGCTCAGTCAGCTGATGTGACATGGCACTGGACAGCAGGAGAGGAAGTGTGCCAGTGTCTGGCTCACATGTTGTGTAGCTGACTAGGGTTTAGCTCTGGAGCCGAGAGCATCAGAGCCACAAGCTCTGGTCTCTACCAGGCTGAAGAAGCAATGCACGCACCGTGCTGCTGTGCGTCACGTCGCAGTACAATTAGGTTTGCACTTTTTTGAAGAAGATAAAAGACCCGGTTTGTTAAAGTTTTTGGCATGCCATCCTGATTTTCTGTGCTCATTGAACACTGATGCGGCAAAAACAAAATGAGGTTTGAGCTCCTTGACTGATGATTTGAATCAACGTTTAGGCGTCACTGTATAGCAGTAATTATGAAGGAAGGGGGAAAAAACGTGAAGAAATGTATACATGTATAAACCATAGCCTTTAAAACATGCAAAAACAGCCGGTTGGGGGTAAAAGTTGCCTTATCATTTCTTTTCTTTCCCACACAGAACGACCATCCTACGCCCCTCCCCCTCCTCCCGCCCCGACAGCAGTAAGTGTCCAACTCTCAGGTCCAGTCTCAGTATTTACTGTTCAGTGCCAAAGGGCCAAGTTAGCCCTGTAAACTCTTTTGGTTTCTTTTTATCTTGCTGTCTTACACTCTCTCCCTTAACAGTTTTTTTTAATTTTTTTTACTATATTTCTTTCATTTTGTTTCTTTCTCTCTGTCTGAACACACAGAGGTTGCCACAAAGTTGTTCAGCTCTCCATCATCGCGCTCACTCCTGTTTTTTCCTGTCATGCCACCATTTAATTAAGGTCAATTTAGCACATGTGTACAGTTGGAGTCAACGTGGTTGTTTTGATGCTTTAATTTCCTTGCATTCAGTTGCAGGGCACAACACTGTTTAAAGTTGAAATGCAATGTTGCAGTCACATGGCTAATTAAATGCAACTTGTGCTTAATAGGGGGCGATGTGAGCTTGTTGCAAGGTTTTAGATGCAACATTCACACATTCTTGACTCATTCTGAATGCCAGCCTGGTGACCAGTTGCCTTTTTTTTGCTTTGCATGTTGACTTCATGGAAAACAAACAAGCAAAACAATACATATATATATTCATGTTTTCCCCGTTTCACTTATTTATGTTTATCCCTCTTCCTCCTCTTGTTTGTAAGCCATTTCTCATTCGTATTTTGTCTCATTTGTCTTCCATCAGCAATTGCCTTCCACCCCAGGGTTTGTGGGCTACAACCCTTACAGCCATCTGGCCTACAACAACCTCCGGCTGGGAGGGAGCTCCGGAGGCTCCAGCAGGGTAATGAATCAATGGATGGCTTTTAAGAAAAAATAATAATAATTAGAAAAGGGATTGGGTGCAGGATAAGAGGGAGAGTAGTAAGAAACTGTCATGGGCTAAATATGGGGGGCACAGATGTGGAGAAAAGTGGAAAATGAGCATCATAGTCTTCTAGATGGTACAATTATTACTTTAATTTGGGGTTTTGATAAAAACAAGGCAGCTCCCACAGACCAATACAGTAGTGGAAGATGCCACAGCTGGGCTCAGTGCATGATGCAAAGCGTTAACAAATGACAATGTGCAATGTGAGGGTTATATGCTTCTGTGTTGAGTAGCAGTCTCAGTTTTAAACTATATCAAAAATAATTCTAACTCATTTAGACTTTTAGATACAGACGGTATATTATACATTAATGTCTGCTACACCAAATTAATTTACTTCCGTTTAATGAATAAGTAAAAGCAACTGTGGAAACTTCTAAATGACGAGGGAAAACATAATTAATCATTGTGATTGATGATTAACATTTATTTGTTTGCTTGAGGAGAACACAGGACAGTCATTTCAGACTTTTTTTCTATTTTTCAGTTATGAATGTCCTTTTTGTGTTTTTGCTTGTAAGGTACTTGAGGTAATGTGTTGCTGCATTCTCCATTGCAAAATTAACTTAATGTTCTCTCCAAATCGATCCCTCACCAGCCATGACGGTGAAACATTAAATGCATAATTAAAACAAATGTCATCAGTTTGTCAGGATAACATTTATTTGCCATGAATTTTTTTTAGTTCTCTTAAATGTTTTTATTTTTATAATTAATGGGCAAATCAAGCTGTGTTGGTTCCCATATCTGCCCTGTGTTGCTCATGAGACAGAGAGGAGTGTAATGTAATGCAACAAATTGGTAAAATTGCGCTTCTCTAGAGAATTGGTGCATGTCACCGCTGGGGAATAGTAATGGTGTCCTGACACGCTGCTTGCTGTCAACTGGCAAAGATGTTTCACTCGATGCCACTGCTTTGTGGGCTTTCATAGTAAACAATGGGTGCTGGTGTGTGTGTGTTGCTTTTTATTACCTCATTGTACCCCATCGCCCACACCTCAAAGTAACACTTAGAGATGCACCATTTGCAATATTTGGCTAATTCCGATTTCCTTTTTTTTTTTTTTTTTTTTTTTTTTTTTTTTTTTTTTTTTTTTTTTGTCTGACCTGATTATTGTGATTTTCTTTCCAAGAGCTATGATTGACAGCAACGCTCCAGACTAACTTTTTAAACCACTGTCCTGAAAAATTTTTTTAGCCACCCCAAAGTGGTTACCTTTTCACTTTGGTATTGCCATTTGCAGTGTTGATTCCCTCTCCAATATCTAGTTTATATTGCTTTGAAAACATCGCCTTTTTAAACATCTGGATTTATTCAATTTTCTTGCCAAAAAACTAATAGATTAAAGATCACATTCAAACACATCATGATGGCATATTTAGGGTGTTATTTTTACTAGTTGATAACAACGCATTACGTGGTATTTTACACACACACACAAACCCTAGTATGTCCACAGATGGAAATTGGACAGTACTGTGTGTTCCGACTTCCCAGTCCAAATGGAACCATTAGCTAAGTTTATTTAGCCAAGCAGGACTGTCAGCAGCATGCATGAGAATGAATGACAATATAATAAGTGTCTGATTAAGTTGTTGCATTTGTTTGCGAAAGGTGATTTTGGACATGCAGGTGCTATAATTTGTGCACTTTGTCTTCTTCACTTGCGCTGAAGAAATGCCACACCCACATGCATGTTGTGTGTGTGGCTGGGATGTTACTGTCCTCATGCAGCACGTTATGTGAATTTGACCAGGCAAAAAAAAAAATTAAACTGAAATACGAGACTGATCATAGGCTGATCATTCTGTGCATCTCTAGTAACCGCAGTAGTTTTTTTTTTTTTGTGTGTTGATATGAGGTTTTTAAAGAGTCTCTGAACTACCATTTGATTTGTCACCAGGTGGTTACATTTTGAACAATGTGTAGCCCATGGTGTATTTTTCATACATTTCTATTAATGGCATTACATTGTAAAAGTAATGCGGTACTAAAGAGAACATCTCTGCAGAACAATTCCACCCTTTTTACACTTATGTACCACTTTCCTATTGTAGAAATGTAATTATAGAGTTTAATATTTTTGTGGCAAGGAGGTACATTTGACTTTCTGGCCTATTAAGTGAGTCATTTTCATGCATCTTCTATGGGTTTCTGGGCATTACAGGCCAGAACATTCTGAATATTTGAACACTTGTTTGTAGTCCTTTTTTTAAGTTGCATTTAAAGACATGAAGAGTTACATCATTAATAAGAGGTATAAATTAATATAACACTGCCATTCATCTATCTGTTGGTCTACTTTTGGCCAGTTTGGTGGCTATAATTTGCTTACCAGTACCAAACCTTTTGTTATGGTTTGATTCCTTAAATATTTTTTCACAAATTTCACAAAATACATTAAGGTGCAAAGGTTGGCTGCCAAAAAGTAATTGACATGCATCATAAATGCGTGTCCCACTGTAGGAAATCATTCGGGACCATTTAATATTAACGTATTGTCATGTTTAAATAAACACCTCTTCATTTGCCTTCACACAAGCCTCATGACAGGCCATAATCAAATGATGTTTTATGACGTTTTTTTTTTTTTTTGCTTTTCTCTCCTCTCTCTAAACCTTTGTCCCTATTTCCCTTCCTCATGCACACTTTTCTCACATTCTTTGCCCCCATTCTCTCTCTCTCTGTGTGTGTGTGTGTGTGTGTGTGTGTGTGTGTGTGTGTGTGTGTGT
>CALSCE010010635.1:11792486-11811792 GCA_943593645.1 Bovichtus variegatus | reverse complement strand
TGTGTGTGTGTGTGTGTGTGTGTGTGTGTGTGTGTGTGTGTGTGTGTCTTCCCTCCACAGAACTCCACAGGGATCACCGTACCAAAGCCTCCCAAACCTCCAGA
This sequence comes from Bovichtus variegatus, assembly GCA_943593645.1. Lineage (NCBI taxonomy): Eukaryota > Metazoa > Chordata > Actinopteri > Perciformes > Bovichtidae > Bovichtus > Bovichtus variegatus. Next base: position 11,811,688 of record CALSCE010010635.1, on the reverse strand, counting down.
CAAGCCACTGATGCCTTACATGCGGTACAGCCGGAAGGTAAGCAGGAAGGTAAGACACCCATCCACGGTGTCTGCTTTTACTGCTTGTCCTCCCATCCCCTGAAAGGTTGCAGGGGTTTTAGGGTGGGAAAAACAGCCAAGCCATGACGCCTTCACCACCACCTCAGCCACCTAGTGGAGTCTCTCCGCTCTGTTATCCTGTTGGCTCACAGTAGCCTTCTGTGTTTGTCAACGATAAAGAGAAAATACATCTCCTTGTGTTTCCTTCTGCAAGCATGATCTGCTCCTGCCTTCATTTCCCCCTTTTGTGCTTGTCGCTTCGCTGCTTCTCTAGTTTTAGAGCTGAAATTTCAACATTGAATACGGCTTAAAGACAAAATCTACTCTAAACAATAATGTTGACATACAACTTGTGATTTTGTCTTTAGATATATTTCATTCCATTCCATCCAGTCTTTGCAACACAAAATGTGCTTTACCTTTTTTATACTAGTTAATAACTCTGTCCTATAGATTAATAATTTGGGAGTTAATTTCTTCTTTCCTTTGCACTTTTCCTCCTTTATTTCGTTCACGATCTTATAGTAACCTAACTTAGCATTGACTGCAGTCGCCCTGTTGTGACCATATGTTATTTTTTTGTGCGTGTTGGCCGATGTTCCTGATGGTGCGTGTGTGTTTTGCGTCTTGCGTTTGTGTGCAAATGCAAGGTATGGGACCAAGTGAAGGCATCCAACCCGGACCTGAAGCTGTGGGAGATTGGAAAGATTATCGGAGGGATGTGGAGAGACCTGACGGATGAGGAGAAACAGGATTACCTGAATGAGTACGAAGCTGAGAAGGTGAGCTCCCAGAAGTGTCTTAACTACGGCTTAGTTCAGGTCTACACAGCACTGTTTGTACTTTGCAGTGTTTTTATTTGAACTGGTAGGAAACAAAGCAAAATCCTCTTTCCCAACATATCTGTGTAATATACATATAGCCTGTATTCCAGTAAAAGAAACACTAAAGTGCTGACACTTGGTTAAACTTGATGGTTTTTATGCCTGGTTTTAGGCTGCAGCCCCTGTTGGCACCCCTACTATACTGTGCTAATGAATGAATAAATACATATTTAAAACAATACATGCACTATATTTCTTTAATGGGTCATTTTAAAATGACCTTTTTAAACTGTATTTATGCTCCCCCCCAAGAATGTCTATAGTGGATTTACTTGATACTTTTATTCTTGTGCTAAAACTTTGTGGCCTGTGCTACAGAACTTTCAATTGCGATAGCGCCAGTGCTATGTGCAAAAAAAAAAAAGAAAAAAAAAGTGAACTCATTAGATGGGCCACTTTGGGGAAAAAAAACACTGGTGGCAGCAAACACGTCCACTAAAAGCGCTGCATTTCCCATCAATGCTACACAGACGTTTATGGGCTTAAGTGGAAACTTTGCGGATTTTCAGCTGGCTGTATTTTTGCAGTGTGGGTGGTCTGGGCAAGTGATCGATGTTGAGCTTCTCTGTGTTACTGGTTGCTTCCTAAAATGATTCATGGCTACTTACAGATGGTGTGTGCTAAAATGCACGAGAAGGAGAATTGGTTCTCCTTAACAATTATTCACTACATGTTTACAATCTGCTAGTTTAAAATCAATACAATATGATGGTATAGTGGCATTGTAATAATAATGTTTCTCCAGGGGGTGGCATGCCCCGGGACCCCCCTAGCTGGCTACTCCAAAACCTTTTGGAAAGCCCTGAGAGATCTCCCTTTTTAGAAAAAAATAAATAAAAATACAATACAATTGAAGAATTTTGTAGCGGTAATCAGCCAATTGCTGGGAATTTCTTCTTGACTATTAAAATAAGTTATCAAAGTAAAAACGTTTATAATTTGTTACTTGTATCATTTTCCAATATTTAATATAATAGATCTGCAGTGGGCTCTGATGACAGAAGACTGTAGTTTACTTTTATCTACTGATGAACGGGGCCCCGTTCATTGAACATGTCTTGAAATTTGGCAGTTCCAATTTATCATCCACAGCGCTAATGGAAGGGTGGACAACCTCAGCCACAACCTTCTGAAGGGGAAAATCTAAAATCAAATATTTAGTCAAATGTCCCTTTTTTAATTGCCCTAAGACACTAAATGGTAAAAAAAAAAAAAAAAAACAGCACACCAGATCTGTAACTTATTAACAAATGACTTGTAGCAGAAGGGACTGTAGGACCAGGCAGGTAGTTGTGAGATCTTGCTCAGCTTGTTTACTCTTTCTCTCCATATCTCAGATTGAGTATAATGACTCTTTGAAGGCGTACCACAACTCGCCAGCCTACCTGGCCTACGTCAACGCTAAGAACCGGGCTGAAGCCGCAATGGAGGAGGAGAGCAGACAGAGGCAGAGTCGTATGGACAAAGGAGAGCCGTACATGAGCATCCAGCCCGCTGAAGACCCTGATGGTAAGTTTTAGATGTGGATGGATGCAAGCAGTTAACCTGCTCCCCTCCCCCTCATGATGCTCAGTTCAGTGTCCTCTCTCTCCTCCGTCCAGACTACGACGATGGCTTTTCAGTGAAGCACACGGCGGCCGCTCGCTTCCAGAGGAACCACAGGCTCATCAGTGACATCCTCAGTGAGATTGTTGTGCCTGATGTCCGCTCGGTGGTCACCACAGCCCGCATGCAGGTTCTTAAGAGGCAGGTCCAGTCTCTTATGGTGCACCAGGTAGGTTGGACGGACATATTCTCTGCCATCGGAGGCCCAGAGATTATGTGGGCTTCCTTCTAAAAAAAAAAAAAAATGTTGTTGGAGAATGTCAGGTACTGATTCACCTCAGAGACACACACTCACCTGGGTTTCTTGTGTGTTCCAGAGGAAGCTGGAGGCAGAACTTCTGCAGATTGAGGATCGCCACCAAGACAAGAAAAGACGCTTCCTGGAGACCACCGACTCGTTCAACACTGAACTCAAGCGGGTACAGCAGTACTTATTTACCTAGAGACAGCTGTGAGGAGCAGGAATGATGTTGCCAAACATACACTTATTGTATGCTTTGAATTCTTAAATTTTGATTTTGTTAAAGACAAAAGGAGCACTCATACGGAATCATCATCCACTTTATTTTCACTAATTTGTGTCTTTGCATTCATCATCCACTTTATTTTCACTAATTTGTGTCTTTGCATTCAATCTGGCTAGTTTGTAAGTGTTTTGTTGAAGCCATTGTTTTATCTGTGTCTCCAGCTGTGCAGTCAGAAGGTTGAGGTAGACATGGAGAAGCTAGCAGCAGAGATGGCTGCTGCTGAAGAGGCAGCCAGGCGCCGGGCGGAGGAGAGGGAGCGTGAGGCGGCCGAGCAGGCAGAGAAAGCTGCTCAACAGGCGCAGCAACAACAGCAGCAGCAACAACAACAACAACAACAACAACAACAACAACAACAGCAGCAGCAACAGCAACAGCAACAGCAGTCAGAGGAGGCTGCTGGAAACAAAGCGGCAGAGCAGAGCAGTGCTAATGCTAGCAGCACAGCTAACCCCACCTCAGGGACCAAAGAGGAGGACAAGCCCACACCAATGGAGACAGGTACCTATAGGGTTTAAAATGTGTTGCAATAAGAATTCATTTAAATTAATTTGTTTTAGGAAATTACTGGGGAAAAAAAATAATAATAATATTTTTACTGAATTTCATTGGCATACATAGCACTCACAAATATATAAATGTGCTCAAACAAAGCTTTCTCTCTGTGTCTCTCTCTGTCCCCCCCCCCCTCACTTGGCCCCCGCAGGGCCCCCCTCACGCCCCCCGCCTGCCCCCCCCCCCCCTCCTCCCCCCCCCTCTCCTGCCTCTGAAAAAGCAACCCCTCCCCCGGAGCCCCCCAGGGAGAGCAACACTCCGGTCAGCAGTGCCCCCAGTGACGACAGCAACAACAGCATGCCCCCTCCTCCATCAGACACCGCCCCCGGAGCAGCAGCTCCTGATCCCCCGGCGGCTCAGGAAGCCAACTCCAGTGCAGCTAACCCTAATGTGGCCACAGCAGCACCTCCACCGCCGCCTGCCTCAGAAGAACCAGCCCCTCCACCACCACCACCACTACTACCCCCCAGCCAGAGCAGCCAACAGTATGATGTGTAAGAGTCTGTCTGTTAGATACACAGTGGGATCTATAGAAGTCCTCCCTGTGCTGCAGCAGCGCTGTAGTTGTGCAGCCGGTGGGGAGGAAGTGAGACTTGTATAGTGCCTCCATCGTAACAGATCTTGTGAATGAGTAGTGCTGAATGGTTGAGGGTCTGATAGTATGGTTAATAAACAGTAAGCATGTATTTCATCCAGCCTCATGTAGCTGGGCCAAGCAAGACCCTGTTAGGGAAATTAGGACGTTACTTAAATCTGCGTGTTCCTTTTTAAATTTACTCAGCATGCCTGGTTTGTTGATGTGACTGAATGAATTGAAATGTCACCAAAGAGTACACAATTTGACCCGACTGATCTTGTGTTCCAGGCATTGTGCAAACCATTCCTTTTTTCCTTTTTTTTTCTTTTCTAATGATGTCACTTGATGATTTTTTGTTTTTTAAAGGTTAAAATAACCACATACAGAAAAAAAGGATACCAGGGGACTGTAAAATGTCCAGCAGTAACACCACTGGCTGCTTGAACGTCATATACAGGTATCCAGCTCTACACCACTGTCTGCTCCCCTTTATTGTCCAACATCAATCTGTAAATCCTCAGACACATGTCCAGCTGGCCGAGAAAAGCAAATTGTCACATTTAAGAGGCTGGAACAAAATGTTTGGCTTTTCTTTTCTTTTTTTTTTTTAACTATTATCAAAAATAGTTTTGTTTTTTTTTTCTGTTCAACTTGTTAAATGTCAGCTGCAACATGTTCTATAATACTTCCTCGTCTATGACACCAGGACAAAGGAATTCCGGGCGTGCTGATGGCTGACTTTCCATCTAGAGTTCAAATGTAAACCTCCAGTAACTCCCACTGTGTAGACTCTGTGCTGATGGATGTGGCTGAATGAGTTCCACATACTTCTCTATCGCTCAGTCTTGATGTATAAACCTTTAAATCAGCCCTTCTAGTTGAATCAATAAGAGTGCAGCTGTAATCTTAAGGGGTACAGTATGCACATGTTCAGAGTCTGGGTCTGAAGCTGAATATGTACATAAAGGGCAACATCGCATGAAAGGACCCCCCCCCCCCCCCTCCCAATTTAAAACCTCAGAATTTTGTAGTTTCTCAGTTTGTGTGATTTCTACTACAGTTACTACTTCTTTGTGTTTTTAGAGATTTAGCGGAACCTTTTTAGAATCATATACTCAAATTCAGCCTCCGTGTTTAAACCTGTACTTAACTCAGATGCCATTTGTAACATCTTTTAGTTTGACTGACTGGGGATGACCCACCCTGGTATGGATTTTAATTATGTCTGCTCCCATTCTGCATGCTTAACTGAATACTAACTGTAATCCTGCAATAATCTGAACAATTAGGTGTTATTCAAAGAGTTGAGGCGGAGGAGAATAGTTTTTAAAAAATTAAAGTGAAGGACAAAACGCATGATGTGCGCAAGAAACAAAAAATAAATAAATGAAATGATGTGCACATCTTTTAAAGTCTGTGGGTGATTAAAAGATCTCTTGCATTGAGTATAAAACAGTTGACGTGGGTGTTTGTTCCCCTGTATTCATCACATTTGACGCATACTCACTTCGCATTTAGGCTGTAAGATCTTCTCTACAAGGTGAGGCTGTTTTTTTATATACTGTTCCTCCTCTAGATTGTATATTCCTGTTAACACCACGAGCAGAGAAGTGCACACGCTGCCCTCATCCAAATGTAACCTCAGTCACGTGCATTTAAAGGACTGTTTTCTTACTTGAATTGGACTGTTTTTAGAGTATGCCTGTTTTTTTAATCTTTCTTTTGTACTGTCTGAACTTATCTATCCAAATAAAGATGATTTCTCAGTGTTCTGGTGACTGTTGGCGTTTTTTGCTACATCAGCAGGTAGTACTAGATTTGATGGATCTTCTGACCTTTTTTTTAATTTATTATATTTGGCCATTATTTCAGAAATCAGATTTTATTTTTTATTAAATTTGTAAAACTTCTCTAGGATTATTATCTGGGTATAATTTTGCAACACTTTCTTTCTCTAATGTTTAGTCTGCAGCATACATGTTTAAAGGAAATTATAGAAATGCACCATAAATCATAAATAGGAAGCTACAGATATAGAGAGTAAACAAGCAGGGGAAAAAACCACTGTGTACGTTTTAGGCACTATACTGACTAAGTACAGACCTGAAGTTTTCAATATTAAATAAACAGGAGACTGAAATAAATATAAATGTATGAATTAATGCAGAAATGTCATGTGAAATGTAAAACTGCTCCTCATGAAATGTTATTTCACCTTGCTGTACTTCTGTATTTATTTCATGTCCTATTTAATATTGAACACTTCGAGTCGCCATATGAATATGCAACAATGCCTTTGTGTACAATGATTTTAAACGATAATGTGATAATATAAATGCACTGTATGCTATACTATATCTGTATATAATAGTCTTAATAATTAGGAAGCGTATGAGAAATGTTTAGTGAAAACAGAATAATGTATAGTAACAAAACAAATTCATAACATGAAAAGCAAGTTGTTTTTTTTTACATGATGGCAGCAATACACTAAATATTTATTTGATATATATTGTCCAATTGCATGTGTATGATATAAATGTAATACAGTAAACTATATGTACTTATTTATATACTACATTACATGTGATGAATGTGAAATAGATACTTTAAGTCAAATAAATTTCCATAATTTGCCACCAAAACGTGCGACGCCCTGTCGGAGTTTCGGGTGCAGCTGCGGAACTACAGCTTCAGCTCGGCCACCAGGGGGACCCCCAAATATGAAGCACAGGAAGCGTCCCACACATTTCATAGTTCCACTTGTATTCACATAGTCACTAGTAGCTATAAGAGAGGGGAGCTTTGTGTTTATCATGCAAAACACAACTCGCAACACGCTTTACCTTTTCCAAACTTAACCTTAATGTTAGTAAAAAAATTTTTTTTTAAAAAGTAAGTTCCTCGTGAGAACACTAAAACATCTCGAGCCACTTTACGGGAGGTATGAGATGGATGTGTTCAAGAACGGGCGTTCGAGGCGCACGCGGGGGACTGACATGAGGCAGTGTAGCATTAAAAGGATTCCGAAGTTGCTATTTTAATGTAAAATAGTTGCTCCCACAGACCGCACTGACGTATGAAGCCTGTAAATCCGTGAGCATTTTTAGAGTTACATGTAATACGTTAATGTGAATCACCTAAACACCTGGAACATAACTTCATACCTGTTCTCATAGAAATATGAAGCATGTTTGTTTTTATCATACCAACATCTACACCCAGCGATATGTTGTGGTCACAATCACATTTTCTTTCTCTCTTCATGACGATGTAAACTGTTGACGCACGTGTCGTGCTGCCACCCCCATTTAAAAAGCAGGTGAGACCCCGAAGTGTTTTTTAAAATTTTTTAAATAAACTTTAATTTTATATTATTTCCTCATCTTCTTACCGGTTTGGCTCTGGCAGCCTGCCGCTGTGTGTATGAATAAACTCCGGACTGACGCGCATGTATCGGCGTCACCGGCGCTCCTGGCGGTGGGAGGAGAAGCTCACCGGAGCGCAGCGCACACACACTCAGATGGTTCGTGTCGCTAACCTGTTCACCACCATGAGCCCTCCGCGCCGCGCGCTCAGCTGCCTCTCCGTCGCTCTCATCCTGCTGCTGCCGCCTTCGCCGCACCGTCCGGGGCGCGTCGTGGAGCACGCGGTGGCGGCGGAGTACTCCTCCAAAACCGACTTGGACTATGAGTTCGGGGACTACCGGGGCAAGTGGTGCATCGACGACCACGGCTTTGTTTACGGAATCGGAGAAGTTTATTACCCGAGCCCAACGTCGTGTCCGTGCACGTGCACCGTGGACGGTCCCGTGTGCGTCCGACCCAAGTGTCCCCGCATCCATCCCCGGTGCACGCGGATGAGATATAAGGCGTGCTGTCCGGTGTGCGAGGCTATGGCCAGGGTCTGTGTCTACGGGGGCAAAACGTACCGGCTCCTAGAGGAGTTCAGGGTGAGAAAGATACAAACTTCTACAACCAACCCCACTCTCTCCCCTGTCCCGTCCACAAGTTCACACACATGTATTTATTGAGGCAGCCGCTCAGTGATCGTGCGTCATCTCAGATGTGTGCACATCACATATCTATAATAAAGAATCAGAATATTAGTGCTTTGATTTATCATGTGCACGTGTACTCGCTGTATGTATTTATTGTGCTTAACCTTTGTGTGCATGACATAATATGTGGTGGAAGACTTTTACATTAGCCAAGTAAAAGTCTTCCACAATGAAACAAATACTGCATCCCAAATCTTACTCAAATAAAAATGTCACAAGTATTACTTGTGATTTAAAGTATCAAAAGTACACATGCACGTTATGCAAAATGGCTTCATTGAAAGCGTTTAATATGTATTTATTATAGATATTCGAGGTAGAGATACGTTGTAACAACTATATATACTGTTGGGTAGTTTCATCTATAGCAGTTCATATTTTATATATTTTTATATTTGTATGTTCGATTTATAAACTTTTGATCTGAAAAGTAACTTGTAACTGCAGCTGTGAGATGAAATGTCGTAAAAAGTGTGAATAAGCAATAACATTGGATATCATTTTATTGACATGTAAACTTAAAGGTGTCTGGCTTTTGGGTGTAACATCAACAAACCCATTTCTATTTATCACATGTAAGAGATATTCAATTCTGTCAGTTCCATCAATTTATGCAGTTATGGGGGGTGGGGGGCAGTCTTAGGCAGTGACCTCATTTATTTATTAGATTATCATTAAATTCACATAGGCTTTGGGAAATAGAAAATAATATTTGCATATCATCATTGCCGGATTAACCCGAGGGCTGCCCCCTGTCCCATTCTGTGCATCGTGTATGTGCGCACGTTGCGCACGCGCAGAGTGAATGTTTTACCTGCAGATGATGTAGACACGCTGAGTGAACAAATGCCAAATGTCAAAAGTTTAGACAGCACTCTTGACAATAATTACATTTGAGAAGTTTTTTTTTGTGTGTGTGTGTGTGTGTGTGTGTGTGTGTGAGAGTTAGGAGCCAGTTCCATTAGCTGCTTCACGTTAATAATACAAAGAGGGGCTCGTGGGGATTGAGCAGTGTTACCAGGTATTAACTGTGTTTTATGGAACTGATTCGGGCTGAACGATTTGGAAAAAAATATATAATTGCGATTATATTTGACCGATATTGCAATTGTGATAGGATTCCCGATATTGGAGGGATGGGTAATTTTTGCATCATTATTCTTATTTTTCTTAATAATATATATTAAAATGATCATGGTGTGATTTTTTTCCCCCCAGGATCTGTAAATAAGATATTTCCTTTAAGTCTGTAAATCTGTATAATACCGGGGCATCTCTGCTGCACCACAATACTTAACATTAAGATCGGTATTTTGACACTTATTTCGCCTTAAACAAATGTTGCTCATATTGTGATTTGGACATTGCACTCGTCCATATTGTGATTTAGATAACATTTTAATTCATTGTTCAGCCCTACAACCGATGCTGTATTTGACCAGCTGCGGCTCATTCAAAATGCTGATAATTTTTATATCTAAATATGCTCAAGAATTCACATGAATAAAAAAGCATCTAATCATAATAGATCATCTCAATGGGCAGTTACGTTTGAATATCACCGGCGATCATCAGGTAGAGACGAACGTGTTTAATGTTTAGCTAGCTAACGGAACCCTCAGGGACACAAAATGGATCGGTTTTTGAAGCAAAAATATGACCCTGAATACATTATATTTGGATTCATAATGGCAGGCAGTGACGCAGAATATTTATATTGGTCATTACAGCTGGAAGTGGCATAACGCATGTTTGAAGCCCAGTTTATCTGCATGCCTCTGCGCCGGCGACAGCATTAAGAGAATTCCTTCAGATTTAAGACAACAGCCACTGGGACTCAAGGATGAACTGATTAGATTGTGGGGGTCAAAGGTCAAGGTCACTGTGACCTCACGTCCGCCCCATTCTCGTGAATGTGATTTCTCAGGAACGCCTGGAGGGAAATTCTTAAAATCTGGCTCAAACACCCACTTGGACTCAAGGATGAACTGATTTTATCATTTTGGTGGACAAAGGTCAAGGTCGCTTTGACCTTACGAAACACGTTTTTTGGCTATAACTCGAGAATTCATGACAGTTTTCAAAGAAACGTGTAATAGGATAAAAGTGATGACATTTTGGACAGACGGATGGATGTAAACTGCAATTTATCATATAACTGTGAGGCGGTAATTCTAGTTTCCCCCTTTTTGTAGTCATGTTTCTTTCTTATTTTTTTGGAAAAGGTGGTCCTCAGAAAAAAATATTAAGAATCAGAAGTGGGCCTGCATTAAACAAAGTGCAGCCAACCATTGTGCAAACGGCCACATGTAAAAACATGGAAGTCAATGACGTTCAAATTGTGTGTTCCAGTTGTCGAGGTGTGAGCGATGTCGCTGCCAGGGGAACAGAGAGGTGTACTGCAGCATTTCGGACTGCCCCGCCCCTCACTGCGTCAACCCCACCTACGAACTCAACCACTGCTGCCCCATCTGTAAGACTGGTAAGACTCAGTCAGAGCCAGAGAGAAGTGCTTTCTCTTTGTCCCCAACATGCTCAATGAAAACTCATTTCAGCAGGTCCCTTCAATTTGCTCTGGATATTCACGCTCTCTAGTTTCTACCTGCACACAGGCCATTAAAACCATGCAATAGGTGTATTGTGATGAAGTTACTAGAACGCTCCCAGGAGGATGCACCCTTTCCGTTTTTGGACACTAGACAAACCCTTCTCTAGAGCATCATTTTGGGGTCAACTTTGCACACGACGTGTCTCGTGACCCGACTGGGAGATAAGATTGGATCAACCACTTTTATTTTTTCCAGAAACTATCAAAAACACATGGATGAGCCAACACTGGTGCACTGAGCGTAACATGAACACACACTATGTAGTTTATTTTTGACTCACCGCCGCCCTAAATACTCACGAGCACACATTTGTTTTAATCGGCAGACGAAAATAGTCCCCAACAGCATTTCCTCCTGTTTTAGTAACGTGTTTAGGAAATGACTGAGCTTTAATATTATTATTTTTTTTATGAAACTATATCTATGGGAAAGAAATAGGACATCACCAGCCCTGTCCTTAAGCAGAGACAGTTCTGTGATATGGGGCGGGTGCAGCTCAGCCACAAATGTCTGTCAGTGGTTCAATCCCTGCGGTCAACATGTCAAAATTGCTCCTGATGGCCAATGGTGTGTGTGTGTGTGTGTGTGTGTGTGTGTGTGTGTGTTGTAAAAGCTTTGAGAAAAGTGTTATATAAAAGCAGTCCATTTCTGAGAGAAAGTCTATTTAATTGGGAATATCATAAAGACATTTTTTTTTTTTTATTCAGTGCTTGTGCACATACATTTGGGTATCTGGAGTTCTTACAAACTGTCAGTTTTTTGTGACAACTTGAGATTCATCAAGCCATTCAGATTCGGCTCCCCTTCCTATGTCACATGCAGGCTCATTAGAATATACGTCCCCCCCATCTTAACATCTCCACCCACGGCTTGAGAAAACTGTAATTTTAATCAAGGTTATTCTGTTACATTTGGTCACCAGAAGATGCCATAAATTCACTTTTTATCCAGTTTCTAAGCCACATTATACGATAGACTCTTTGGATCTTGGTGTTTTTTTACTTTTTTTATATACTGTTTTAACTGGATGAAGGATTTTAGTCATCGGACGTCTAGATTTCATGTTTTCAGAGAAACAAGCTGATCAAACTTAGCCTTTAGCTCGGAGCCAGTCGGTCCTGTGTTCAGTGTTGATTCAGTGTTTTTTTTTACCAGCTGGACTCTAGGGGTCCATTTGTTTGGGAGAGGCGGAGACCCAATAAAAACCTCCTGAACGTTGAACAATGAATCTTACACTCTTAATAAAAAAATTTAAAAGTCAATCTACCAAAAAAGACATAAAAGGAATGTCTACATCTATCATCTACATCTACGGCTTTAAAAAAAAAATTCTCACCCCCACTACTTCAGTTCCTGCTCTCGACTTCTGTAAGTGTGCACAAGCAAACTACTTTATGAATTATGGGTTCCAACTTGCAGCCCTATTTTCACTTCCACACAAAGTGGATGACGAGGTTGCAATCTACTTGCCCACATCATAACCTCTTCAGTTTCATCGATGTGCACCAGATGTGCACTCAAGGATTCAGGGATTTCATGTCATTTTGCAACACAGAGAAATGCAGTCGTAGCTTAGTCCTTTAGGCTACATGAGAAAAACCCGAGAGAACAGAACAGAAAGAATCGTAGTAGTGCAGGAGCACAAACACGTGCTGCTATATCCCATCTCACTGACTCTCCTTAACACACACACACACACACACACACACACACTTAAGCTTATACCCATTAGAAGGCTGTCACTGCAACAGTGTTCACCCTGCAGCTTACGGAGCCATCCCTGTTATGTCATACATGTCTTTCACCGCCACTGGCATTAGTCCCTCTCTAATATTGGTGGGTTTTGTGCAGCGGGGATAATAATAACTTGCATTATGTGTTGCTGTCACAAGCTGGCTCTGAAGCCAGGACATAACAGAAGGGGACGCAGACGGAAAGGAAAATAATAAGTCATGTATTTACATAGTAAATTCGAGTACCTGGCTGAACGAACCAAAAAGTCAAACACAAGCAGTAGATCGGAAACGATCCATTCTCTAAACAACTGAACCCCCAACATACTACTACTAATATTACCAAAGTTACATTTCTGATAAAAGCACAGATCCAAGATGAACTCCAGTGGTCCAGCATCCCTTGCACCAAGCCCCCACCCCAGCGACCTATAGTAAGCAATCTAAGATTTAGAGAGGCAAGAAGACAACCAGCAAGAGGAGCAAAGTAAACCATCACCACGCCAGGGGAGCCCTGGGCGTCCGCCACCACGTCGTCGGCCCCCTTCGCATAACGAATATCAAGGAAGTAAGAATGCAAAAAGAGTGACCACCTGACTAACCTCTGGTTGGGACAATGGAGTTAAAAAGGTCATGGTCGGTGTACGCTCCTACAGGGGAACTACTGCCACCAACACACGTCGAGATGTGTGACGGACAGGATCTACGCCAACCATTCCTTTTCAATAACCGAATCATTCATTTCGACAGGAGTTCCATTTTTTTTGGAGACAAACGGGTTTGTCTGACCCCAGGTCATCTGCTTGCATCGGGACGGACGCTGCGCCTACATGGCTCGCGTCCACACAAAGTTCAAAGGGCCTGTCAAAGCGCGGGTTGCCGTCATTTGTATTTTTACGCGTTCAAATGCTTTGTGACAGCCCAGGGATCAGACAAACGTCGTCTTTGCCTCAAGCAAATCAGAGACGAAGCATAAAGGATATGTAAACAAGACGCTTTTTTGAAGAATAAAATGGAAAACCAAAGCGGCTTCACAATGAAAAGCATCAGGCTATTTCATTGATTCTCTATGAGCACTAAAAGAAAAGCACAAGAACATGGCGTCTGCTTCTCTGTGGCCTTGCTGCTTCATGGCAGTTGTAGCTTAGTTGTAGTTTCTATTTTTACTGCTCCTCTGCTGGACAGATGGTTTTGTTTGATGCGTCATTGTTTTTTTTTTGCTTTTTTTTTTCTGCTGCCAAATTCCCTCATGTCAGCTGTGCTTCATCGAACGCGGTCGAGTCTGGCATCGGACGAACTGTACTTCCTCTCCTCCTGCTCACTGGGGTTGGTAATTGTTTCACAGGTAGCTGCCAAAAATAAAGGAACCCCCATCTGTGACTGAGGGGTGCAACTGCCATCAAAGGCAGGCTGTTTACATCTTTGCTCGCATGGTATTCAGTACGTCAATCCCAAACGACGCATAACTGTTTTACTCAAAAACATCACATTACATGCAGACAGTAAAAGAAATAGCATCTGAAGGGTTTTTCTGGGAACAGTTTAATTTGGTCTTGCGAAAAAATCTATAGCTTTTCCTGTGTTGCTCGTATCATATCATATCGTATCGCACTCTAATATCGCACGCGCACATCTATTTCATAATGAACTTGAACCACATCTGAAAAAAAGACATCGTGCTGCATTCAAAAAAGCAGTTGCCTTGTTCAAAGCTGCAGAACCAACGCTACACTAGTCACTCTATTTTAGCTCTGTGTTTGGTACCTACCGACTCCAGGGAAAAGCTCTTTAGCAGCTAAATGTTCCGCCGCGTTCACCAGCCAGTTCAGCCAATTAGAGAAGGCAGGAAAACGACAATGATGGTTTTCACAATTCAGGTTTTTTTTTTTGTACAGATCAAATGAACTTTATTTAACGTGTTATTTAGTGAGCCTGAGAAGTGCTGGGAAGTGGATTTTTGTCACATTTTGTCCAGTCTTTGTCCTGAGCTAAGCTAACTGTAGCTGTATATATCAACTTAACAGATATGAGTGGCATCAATCTTCCCTGACTCTCGGCACGAAAGCAAGAACTCTTCCTTTAAGTAAAAGTGAGTAAGACTCTGCAGGAAAGCTCTTTAAAATAAATCATTCCTTTATAGGACCAAACCTGGTATAGGCTTGCCCAACAAGATGCAAAGTACTGCTTTTATTACTAAGGCAAAAAAAAAAAAAAAAAAAAAAAAAAAAAGGTTTTAAAGTTCTGAGAGTTGTCCTACCTTTCCTGTCCCTCTAGGTCCCAACTGCTTTGCTGGGGACAGGGTGATCCCAGCGGGGGAGCGTGTGGACATCGACATGCAGACAGTATGCTACTGCACCTACCAGGACGGCACGTGGCACACCCATCCCCAGGCCACTTGTGAGCAGCAACCCCAGCCCAGCCCGACACCCAGCGCCCGAACTGAGCCCCCCCGGGATGAGGAGGCCAGGGGGAGGCGGTTTATTCCCAGACTGGATCTGATACCATGAAGTGGATTGTTGAATAAACGTACAAATAAACTCTAGCTTTATCTATTAGTGTCAGGACAGCTAAACGGGGCCCCAATACAGCCATACTCAATCTGCACATTTATGTTTAATACGACCAACAAGATTATTTCAGAACAGCTCTGGCTGGAGGAAATGTAGGATAATCTGCGGGGTGGTTGGTGTTGAGGGTGAAGAAGGAACTTGGGGGTTAAACTGGCAAGATCCTTAGGAAAAATAGTCACAGAAATGATTTGCAAACATGGCTTTTGGACACCTGGTATTTATTTTGATCGCATTTAGGATTTCTTTAATTTCTCTTAAAAACAAATACACCCAATATTTGTTTCAAATGTGAAAACTAATTCAGTTGAAAAGAAAGAATTTGCATCAATGACTGATATTAATATCATGTGTGCGCTAAACCCAACTCCCCTGAGTAAATGTAGCTACGCCTGACAAACGCTCCACTGTAACACGACACACGCGTGCGGTTTGTAAAGATAACGGTAGCAGATTTGCCATCAATATTGTGCGTAATTTTGGATAGAATGACTGCCTGGTTTCAGACAGATTTAGACAAAAGCGGGCTTCATATTTCTATTAAATGAAACTGTCCGAGCAGATCTGATCATCTCAGCTAGCTAAACAAACTAGCGTTAACATTAGCTCCAGCTGACTTTTTAATCTTTACAGCTGTCTTATTTTAAAACAAGAAAACCCGGGTCCTACAGTGGATGTGTAAGTAATGAATGGGCTAATTATTATTATTTTTGTATGTATCCTTGTAACTTTATGGATTTAGTGACATTCTCCTTGGCCTTGCAATGACTGCTCAGTTAGCACTATACATCATAAGCTAGCTAGTCCGACATGCTAATGAAAGCGGCTTTTGTTAGCAGACGAACAGTCTAATCATCATCATCAATTTCTCACACTTTTGCTATTGTGTGTTTTTGTTTGTTTTAGTTTTAGAGAGTTAAGGCCATTACACACCTGGGGTGCTTTTTTGCACGTCAATATATTTCTTTTGAACTGTTGTTTTTGTCACGAAAAAAGGAACACATTTTTTCTGCCACCGGGTCGATTTTTCTGAGCTTTCGCACCGTCAATAAAGGCATCAACCAATCACGTTGTGCGGAACATGCTGAGTTGTTATATTTATGAGGATTATAAAATAACAATGCGGAAGCTCAGTAGTCCGAAACAAACTTCAGCTCTTCATCCTTGACAAAGGAGGGGCATACCCGTCCAGCCGACTCCTACTTAGCTTTAACAATGAAAGCCCTAGACATTAAGGCCCAGACACACCAATCCGATATCCAAGAACTAGCAGCGGTGGAGGCCGACTTCTGGGCCAAAAAGTCGCACTCGAACACACTGCAAAGACTACAGTCAACAGCCATTCAGCACGTACGTTCTACGTTCTGCAAACTCTCCATACCAGCTGGCGGTGTTAGTTTGTATTTGTCATTCAAAAAAGGAAAACCGGAACACGTAGGGCTTTGGATCAACAAGCTGTTCGATTTATCTTCTTGTGCACTAATTCACTCAAGCTGAACAGCCAGAGTGGTTTCTTTCACGGTCGTGGCCCCGCCGGCGATTGAACGCGCTGAATCGGCCGAAAAGCTGCCAACAAGGGCAGACTACTGCCACAGTTGCGGGACACACTTTAAAAACTAGGGCGACAGACGCTCACCGACGGCCCGACATTGGCCGATGGCCGACTTGGTGTGTCATGGTCTTTAATAAAAAACAAAAAGAAACCACCATCCAAACTATCATGCACACTGCATTCGGTTGCTAAGCAATGATTGGACAATCCTGAGGAGGAGTTAAAGCAAACTAATTTAATTTATTAATTTTTAATCAACAGAAAATTCAACAATATTCATTATCATTTCATACAATCATTTTAATTCATTACTAATTATTAATAAAATAAAATATAATTAGTAATAAAATTACTGAATTTTCATTCAGTTATTTAAAAATGAACAATGTTAAAAATTCAACTTCTGAAATTCTCAGAGTAGTTGCTTTTGAATAGAATCTATTTGAGGTTTGGTCTGTTGGTCGTCACCTTGTCGTTAGTTGCATGTGAAGCATGAAGAGGAGCCACGCACTGACAGGAGGCGGGTCTTTCTCAATGCCTAATGTGGGTGAGGCCACCATCGTCTGGACAAATATTCACTCCCTGCTGTTAAAGGAACTGTAAATATTTCTCACGATGTCCCTTCCTGCATATGTGCAAATCTACAATCCTGACTCTCTTGCCCCATAAGACATCCCATCATTCGGCTGGGGAATATGGATGGAGTCATGGCGTGCCATGGTTGTGTGGGATGAATGTATTGCTGATATACAGTAAGCGAAGTGACCGAGGAAACAAGTGTTGGCTGCAGATGGGAGCCTGCTGGTTTCCATCTGGAAGCAGAGAGAGGCCAGGGATGTCCAAGTAGGCCACACACACACACAAACAGAAAATTACTGTATAAGCAGAAAAATGGATGATTCACACATTACCTGGAGCAACAGATGGTATATATATGCAATGTTAATACATGCCAATATGCTGTGTCAATCATAATCCTGTTAGTCGCAGTTCGTGATGATCTGGACTCCTGTCAGAAGTGCTGATTAACATGTGCTTTGAACCATCAATCATCTGTTCACACACTTTGTCCCATGTTGTGTTCAACAGTTCCCGTCGTCACGCTGGATACATGTTCTGTGTTTTGCTGATGAACAACCTAAATCAGGTTAAAACGCTCTAGAGTATTTTTATTTGTTCTCCAGTTATAATTCTTTTAGTGGTTTGATT
This sequence comes from Bovichtus variegatus, assembly GCA_943593645.1. NCBI lineage: Eukaryota > Metazoa > Chordata > Actinopteri > Perciformes > Bovichtidae > Bovichtus > Bovichtus variegatus. The sequence goes on along the minus strand of CALSCE010010635.1, from coordinate 11,793,753 downwards.
TCCTGCCGTCCTCAACCCCCTCCCCCTTGTGTGGGTTCCTAGTCTTTAAGTACTTTTTAGGAACTGTGCAGATTATCTGTAAACATGAGGTTGTGAAATAAAGCTTGCAGACCATCGTCTCCCAAAGACTGTAGTTTCAATACATCCTCTAATGGTAAATCTGAGTAAGTGCACTAACATGAAACAAAGCCCTGTAAAACACAAATCATTGAGCTGTATTTATATTATAAATCAAATAGGAACATTGGACCAAGTGTAGAGAAAATTATTTTATGGCTGACTGGAAATGTCCACATTTGAAAATGATTATGTACATAATGGCAGGTTAACTAACAATCATGGACATAGAATACAAGAATCCCAATAGATAAATATAGCAATTTATCTGATTTCTTTTAAATTATAAAACCTCAAGCCATATTTTTACAGCAATTACATGAGGGAGGTGTAAATCAATCTTTATGAATACTGCAACATCAAAACCTGTAACCAACTGTTGAAGTTGTACTTTTAGTCAATACCACCCAACAAGACAATCTGCCTGCAGAAGGTCATCTGTCCACATATTACTGGAATTAAGCTCCCACTTCAGTACCACATCCAGACAAAACATAACAGCAGCTCACATTTCAACTACATTCCTTCAAAATAGTGTTTCCTCTGTATAAAGGGTAAAGGAAAACAGCAAAACACAAGGCTGGATTACCAACAGTTTTTATTGAAAACAAAAAGATGGGCAGGGTCCAGCTCAGGCTATGCTGCCAGCGTTGGAGGCAATCCTGGGCCAAAGGTCAGCGCACTCTTTGGCGACTGGGCCTGTGATGGCTGAACCTGCAGATACAGAAAAGCAAAGAAAGTTATTTTGGTTCCAGCACCTCATACTTCATTAAATACATATGGGAAATTGAGGACAACTGACTGCTGCACTTAAAACTCTTAAACGGAAAGGAGGAAAAAGTTAAAATGTGGCACGGTAACATCAAGCTGTAGGGCAGTAACAAATGTTTCATGACATTTGCATGCTGCTGCACAGCTTTTTTTTCATGTCTATTAATTCTGTTTTCTGCCAAGACAAAGATATGGCTAGACTAATATTAGTATTAGGCTATACTATTTGTATTATTAGATTCCAGTGGTGGCCGTATAGTATTGATGGTCGACCCACAGGTACTGTGTCTGGGTTTGATTAAGCTAGAACATAGCACAAAGCAGTGTTCAGTTGTTATTTATATATATATATATATATATATATATATATATATAGACA
>CALSCE010010635.1:11765059-11777486 GCA_943593645.1 Bovichtus variegatus | reverse complement strand
TATATATATATATTGTATAAAACATTTTGCACTATTTGTACATTTTTGTAAATGTTTTGCATCTTATACTGTCTCCTACTGTGTATTGCAACTGTTGCACAACAATTTCCCTCTGGATAAATAAAGTTCTATCTTATCTTGTCTTATCTTATCTCTATGGACCAACTTCTAACTGGAGAGTACTTGCTCGTCATCATAGTTGATTATACACGCTGCCCAGTTGTCAACCTCAATCATACCGCTCAGGGACAAAGCTTTCTCCGCGTTTGGGATCCTCAGAGTTGTCTGGTCCCCCATTTACCAGCGACCAGTCTTCGCAGCTTGCAGACAATAGGATTCCATCACCGTCAGATCACACCACTTTGGCCCCAATCCAATGCCACAGCTGAAATATTCATGCACACACTGGACACAAAGCTGTTCAGGGCGAAACACAAGGAACTCTCTGGAAACAACATCTGAACTCACTTTCTAAGTGAGTATTGTGCCGAGCTGTTTAAGCGTTGGTTAATAAACCAGGTTGCTGTTCAGTAAGTCGATGTTCGTCTGGTGCAGAGCATAGCCAACATGGTGCGAGGCCTGGTCGCCCGCAGGGCATGTTCTAAAAATAGCATGACACACCTTTACTTTAGGGGCCATATCCCCCAAAACATTTTTTTATTTTTTTATTCTTTGCAAGAGGAGCGCTGGGTATTTCCACTCTGCTACAAACGCTGCACATTTAGCTTTTTTTTCTGGTCGCAGAGAGATGAAAAATGTTCAACTTTTTACACAGCCGTCCAATCACAGTGGAGGAGGGGCAGGACAAATACCACAAAGGACTTGGCAGTCCTATGGCTCAGTCCAACTCGTCAGCTGGTAACCCAAACCATAATAGAAATGAAAGATGTTTTCTTGTCCACAAAATGTCATGAACCCACATGGACGATCGGGTCCGTTCTCACTCCCTACGTGCTTCGGCCGTCCCTTCATCCAGAGCAAGTACTCTACCTTGTGCGACATTTTGACCAGACTCACCAAAGCGTCTCAGCAGATAAAACGCTGCGCCTCACACTGGTTGTTGTCAGAAAAGCGCCTGTGGCATTTTTCAGCTGGGTAAAAAGCACTTTGTGGACACAGGCCCTCGTACAAGAATGTGTCACACGTGATACTGCTTGACTTTCAAAATATTGAAACCATTAACCATCAAATTATTAAACTTGCATTTCACTTTTTCAAACATATACAGTATATACACATATTACTGCAATTTACAACACAAGTGAAACATTACATCATCTTTAACGTGGTTGTTGGGGAAAGACTAATCTGCCTGCCTGCTTATGCAGAGAGCATGAGGGTGATCAAGTGATTCTCTGCGAGTTGTAGGACAATGACTGTAGGGGGAACTGGGAAGTGAATCTCTGAAGGACAACTGATCTTGTGTGCATTAGTGGTCTAATATGTTTCTCTCCTTTCTAGTCTGTGGTTACCTTCATGAACCGTATTAGTCCAACAAAGTTGCAGGTTTATTCAAATCTCTGAAGTAAGTCAAAAATCTGAAGTAAGTTTATTACATTTCAGCTCTAATAGTATTAGTTTTGCAATAGTAACGTTTACCGCAATATGTTTGTTTTTTTGCCACAATAATAATCAAGCCCTTTGTCAAAGTACAGCCTCACAAAGCCTCGTCCAGTCTTGACATTTGCGCTGCTTTTGAGTGATCCGGAGGAAAATGCTGTCAGTCATGAGCTAAATATCTAAATGTAAATTCAGTTCATGTCTAGCAGTCTGTCTCGGGGGGTGAATATGAATAAAATGAGTCAGACAGAAAAGATTGAGGGACACTGAAATGTTGCGGCTGACGCTAAGCCTTGGACCAATGTTCAGAGTAAGAGATGCAACAATCTCAAGGCTGAAAGCCCAAATCAAATCCTTTCATTCAAATAGATTGATGTTTTTTTTGTGTGTGTTTAATTAAAAAAGTGTATGCTCTGCCTACTCCTCGTGGCTATATCTTCTCAAGTGGACTTTGAATAAAGTTATTCTACTCCTCCGCAGTCTGAACCCTTGGAACAGCACAGAGAGCGAGAGCAATGATGTCGCAATTAGAGCTGCGCGATGCATCATTTCAGCATCGACGTGTCGGAAAATTAACGCACACGATTAATGCTACAACTTTTGGACTGGATACACATTTGATATTGAGGTTGTGGTGACTGCAGGGTGAAGCAGCCTGTCACCGAAGGAGCTGCCCAGTGCGGTAAGAGTGTCCTGCGTGCTGTGGGACATTCTCCACCAGGAACAATATCTTATCATTCTCCTTTCTCCCACCAGATCAGGTCTTCTCAACCTGTTAACCTCCTAGCAGCAGTCGAGATGCTGACAGGAAGTCAGTGAAAGGAAGTTCCTCAAGACCCCTGCACTCCAAAAGACCTGACTTCCCTCAGCAGGAAGAGTCTGCTCTATGGAGCAAAATGTGCTCTGTCCTTTCCTGTACATGACATTTGTGTTGTTTGTTATTCAGGTGAACACCCTGATACCCAGGTACTCAGGTGTTTTTCACCATCTCTCATGTCTGTTCTCCGGATGCTCTCTGGTACAGGAGAAGAGTGTTTGCCCATGCAGAAGGAAGTCCACCACCAGCTCTCTGGTTTCCCCTCCATTGAGACGATTATACACAGAAATAAATCTATTGAAAAAAAAGATTGGGTGTCGAATTTGGCTCTGCTTGTCCTGATGCTCAGTATTTACCATCGGAGTCCTGTCCGGCCGACAGCTCTGCAGCTTCCAATGAGAACAATGTTCGGCCTGCAGACGGAGCTTGGTGTTCTAATGTGTGCTGTTAAAACCAAGCAGGTGTTAAAAAGGCTGGCATATATATATATATATGTGTAGGTACATAATGTCATCCACCTCCTTTTTCTGTCTCCTTTTTCAAAGAAGGTAATGCTGTAAACCTCGACATTATGGACAAATAGAAAACAACGTGAGATCAGTAGTAGATATATCCGTGAGAAGTAAATCTCCAGATTGCTTATGAGATCAAACACTGGCTGTTATGCCTGGCTGTCACTATTTACTATTTACCCAGGGCGGTGCCCTTTTTTTTAAAATGTGTGTAGTTCATGAGATATCGTTTCAAGTTTTACAGTGATTTGAGCAAAAAAAAAAAAAAAAAAAAAAGATCGTTTTTTGAAATGTTCCTCCCAGTCGAAATATGCTGTCTCAAGAGCCACGGCTTGGCCTGATGGAGCATCTGGAATTACAGCAAAGGTTGACTATTTTGCACTGGTTTAAGTGACCTGATTGAACCCAGCTGTAGAAGGGAGGGCTTGTATGGAGCCGCTGTGTCAGGTCATTATTTCAGACCAGATGCATGAAACTCTATGTAGGTTCACGACTAAAACTTTGCGTACACATTTGGTTGGTCCGATTTATGAGACACGCCCTTAAAGTGGCAATAGACAACATTATTGCTTTAACTTTATGACGTATATGTTTATCGCACAAAAGTAATGGCTGTGTCACAATGACACCATCTGCGCTTTGCAATTCTGCCTGCATCCGGGTCGCGTTCTCTCTTTCACAATAAAAGCCCTACAGGACGGATGGATAGGTCAGCAAAGTGCAGACTTCATCATGGGAGGCCGCAGTCAATGCTGGATTCTTTCATACATGACCACAGCAAGAAGTTATTATTGTAACAATGACAATAGAGGTCCAATGATCTTTATGAAGTATTAATTGTAAAACCCAAATTCATCACAAGCGCCTGTAAACATAATTTCATGTCGTCTCCTTCTCATCTCGCTCATTAGTACCTGACAGTATTATTAACCCGTCTCAGCAATGTCCTCAGCCTTTTTCAGTAACAAATATAGTGTAAAAGATTTCATTCAAATTTTAAATGAAATATTTAAATTACAGTCACTCGCCCCAGAACAGTGAATGGTTGGTGTCAGTTTTGTCTCTGTGTGATCAGGGGAGAGGGGGGGGGCATGTTGAGCTAGCTGTTAAAAACGTGTTAAAACCTTGCGTGTTAAAACCTTTTTATAAAAAAAGAAAAATGTAAACACATAAAGATTGGAGTTGTGGGGAAGCTTTGGTGTTGGATGCACGTTTGACAAAGCTGGGTGGAGCATGGAATGTAATGTGAAAAGTAATATAGGTAGCTACTTTTTCTGTGGAGTAATTAGGAAAATGACCTCTTCAACGTGTCATAAGACATTAGTAAAGGGAAACATAAACACAGACAATGCAATGCCTCCAAAAAAAAGTTTAGGAATGTACCTTTCGATCGGTGACTAAAAAGTTATATATGTTCAGTGAAATTTCCATAAAGTTCTTTTTTTCTTTACCAAATGATCACACTACACTACTGTAAACCATGTGTATGGGTGGCCTGAGGTGTGTGTGAGGTGCACTCATTCTCCTTTCATAAACACCACTTTATGTGTGGGAGATGAAGTTTGCTTGGTTGTCGTGTGATACGTCTTCACACACCCCTTCAAGCCTTTCGTGAATCAGGGATTGGCAAAGCGGGAGGCCATTTATGCTAATTAAACATCAAAAGTTTCTCTGAATCCTCAGATCTTGTGTTGTGGAAATCTGGAGGAGGGATTATGTGTTCTAATTCTGATGGCAAGTGATTCTGGTGCTCAAATCATACACAGTTTGGCCTGGTTGAGGCATTACCAGCCAATTTCAGAACTCATACTCTTATTTTGCGAAAACCTCAAGGGAATATGCTTTTTGTTGCTTGTCTGATTCAAGGCATTCGTGGAGTGGGAGATGTTCATAATGATATAATTAAACGATGCTGCAACCAAAGCAAATAATTTTTTTGTTGTTGTGCTTGAACTGATATGTTAATGTAAAGAGCCAGCTGCTATTAACCTACAATAATTCAAACGCACCGTGCAGAATGTTCCATGTGTGCTCAGGATGGATGCCAGACTGATGTTACTACTACTAGTAAAGTTAGGTTGCTAGGATACAATGGCAGGTTAGAGTGAGATGGAGGGGGAGTGGGTGCTGGGTGTGTGTGAAGGGGGGGCTACAGGATCAGATGGTACTGCCACCGAATGCGTATCAGACATCCAGCAAAGAGAGAGTGTAACAGAGGGAGGGAGGGAGGAAGAGACGAGAATAGGAAGAGGAAGAACAGGCAGAAAACAGCGAAAGAGGAGAGATGGAGAAAAAGAGAAAGAGGGAAGAGGCTTGTGAACATTTCTCCTGACAGAGAGAAATGGGAGTATAGGTGAGAGAGGAGACAGAAGAAAAGAGAAAAATGTGTTTAATGTGTGTGTGTGTGTGTGTGTGTGTGTGTGAAGCTGAGGGTGTGTGTAAAACACTGGGGAGCGAGGGAGGATGAGAAATGTAGGAGGAGAGGAGAGGAAATGTAGGAGGAGAGGAGAGAGCAAGAAGCTAGTGTGTGAGAGAGATGAAGATGACACACGACGTGGCCAAAAGTACATGGACACCTGAGCATTTCCCCCATACGTGAATGGTGCACATTCCAAAAAAATAACTATGGATATTAATATACTGCAAAAAACAACTTCAACCTTCTCATTTCAGACTTAAAAGCAGCATTCGTATCCTGGCCGCAGGGATTTACTCCCATTCAACCACAATAGCGAGAAAGAGGGTGAGCGCTGATGTTGTAACACTACGGCAGGAAAACTGGATTATGTTCAGAGGCAACGTTTTTTCAACAGCTAATGACTGTGGATATCTGGGCCAGCGTCCTTTGTCTGATTAGCAATTTCAGTTCACAAGCTAATTGTAAGATAATGAAAAAGTCAAATCTTCGTCAGACGAACACCGATGGGTTCTGAGATTGCATTTTGTTTCCGACTCTTTTACTCTCCACGTGGACTGTTTTACCTGCATTCAACCAAAGCCCGCTCTAACGTGATTGGTCAATACGAATACGACTACGAAACCAGGTCGCTTCCGATACCAAAACCTTGTCCCGTTGCATTCAATGCATTCACATCTAACCTCCTTGAGTCACTATGAGATAACACAACGGTGATTGAGCACATGGCCCACTTATGAAAGTATTGCAATATCTATATATTTGCAGTATTACGTATTGGGTGTACGTAAAAAATGCTGTATTAAGTTACTGCTAATAGAAACCGAAATGTCATACTGCTGCAGCTTCACATTAAAAGCGTTTAACAGGAGAAACACAGGAGAATTAGTTATGAAGTGACAGGAGATGCAATGTGTTTGTCAGTGAGCTTCGCACTGACCGACCGCTGTCGTTCATCAAGCATGTGTCTACAAAAGTAGTAAATGTACAAAAGCTCAAATGTAAAAAATTACGCGGTTTTACAGGGATTATGTGACAGATATTTCTTGGTCTACTATTTTCTTAGTAGCTTGTATTGTTGTCAACCTGAGATTGCCAGGCAACCAGGGGACATTTTTATTCTTTTGAAGCGGCACTAATCAATATTTATTTTTGTTTCTTAACAATGGGAGAAAAAATGACATGCTCATAGTGAAGAACGCAGACATAATGATCCCCTGACTTTGCAGTTTCCCCTCAGCTCTATGGAGCCGAGGTACGAAAAGTAAATCGGGGTTTGAATGTCATGTTCTCTTTTTGCTCACCACTCCACTACTTCAAACACTTGTTGTGTGTTACACAATCGAGTGCAACACCATGGATGCCTTGAAAAAAAAAAAAGAGAGACTGGTCCAAAGTATGGTGCATTATCCCCATTTGTGGGATTCAGTTAGTTGAGACCACACATATGCAGTCAGTGTTCAAATTGTTCCCAAAGGTGTTGGGTGGGGTTGAGGTCAGGGCTCTGCGCAAGATAGTCACGTTTTTCCAATTTAGTTAGTTTTAGCCCAAACCATGAACACGTTGTACGCAGGGGATGAAAGACACATAGCTCTCCATGATGATAGAGACCTCGAGACAGAGACAGAGAGGGAGTGAGCCAACTGGAGAAGCAGCAAGCTTCTAACCTCAGGGCAGAGCAGAGTGTCATAGTCCCATGGCTACTATTGTGATAGACACTGAAACCAAACCAGACAGCAGGCTGCTTAACACTCAGCATCAGACCCTCTTTAATCTGACAAAATGCAGCCCGGCCGAGAGCTTGATGGATGGATACGCACGCACGCACGCATGCATGCACGCAGACCCACACAGGAAAACAGGCTGGCACATGTACGCACACACAAGCGCCCACAGACTACTCTTCACAGTTACAGCTCTGAATCCGAAATGAGGATAAATATTTGATGAGGAACGCCTTGTGGGTTGATTTTGCAGACAAATCACGTCGCTCGCCATGTCCGCGGGAAGAAAAAAAACCCCCACCACAGTCTTTAACAGAGGATCTAGGTCAAATACAGTGTAGCTTGTTCAGGCGTCCTACAACTAAGGGTGGACTTCTCTGTTTGGCCTTTCTGACCAGACCTTTGTGCTGAGAATACATGTCAATGTCGTTTCCTTCAAATTTCATTCTTTTTGGAGGGTTGGAAACGATCCCAATAGTCCTTTATGCTTTTCTACTGGAAATGTTAGCTTCTGTGTGCTTAATGCCCCGGGAGGGTAGGTATAGTGTAGTGGAAGGCCTCCCAGCATGCACAGGGGCACCAGGTTTATAGAAGCCAATCTGCTTATGCATATTTCTGTAACGTCGCAAGTGTTATTTCTGCCCAACATTTTGCTCCATAGCGTTTTGACTATACCTAGGTGTCATCTTGGACTCAGCCCTCTCATTTCAATCTCACATCAAATCCGTCACCAAAACAGCTTTTTACCATCTCAGAAACATCTCCAGACTCCGGTCATCACTCCCTGACTCCCTCATTCACGCCTTCATCACCTCCCGTCTTGACTCCTGTAATGGAGTCCTGTCCGGGGTCCCCAACAAAGCCCTGGACAGGCTCCAGTACGTCCAAAACTCAGCTGCCAGGGTTCTGACCCGCACTGAGCTCTGGCAGCACATCACCCCCACACTGATCCACCTTCATTGGCTTCCCATCAAGTCTCGCATCACCTATAAACTCCTCCTGCTCACAATCCCTCCATGGCCTCACCCCCCAGTGCCTAATTGACCTTCTCCACCCTTATTCTCCTGCTCGGTCACTCTGTGACTCCTCAGAAACTGGTCTGCTATCCACCCCCCGCACCAGGCTCAGAACTTTTGGTGACAGAGCCTTCAGTGCTGCAGCCCCCACCCTCTGGAACTCTCTCCCTGCTCACATCAGAAATGTTTTTTTAAATATCAAGATCATACATCAAAGTGGCACAGCAGCGATTTAGCATTATCACTTCCATCCTGACTGGAAACATTACAAATTGGCATTGGTTTGTGCATGGACCAGGACAGAAAGGCTCTGCAGCGGGTGATTAAAACCGCCCAGAACATCATCGCTACCTACAGAGCACCAGTCAGCTGCGGCACCACAGGCTGCAATATCTGGACTTTTAGTTGCCAGTATTAGTATTTAGTTACATTTCCAATAATGCCACTAATAGCATATTATCATCTCACCCTCCCTGCCTTGTACCCATGTCTTTCAAACTTAATTTCCTCAGGCTTAATGTTAGTAAAAAAGTGTGTCTCCAACCCCAAGCTGAGATAAACTATTAGCCATATTTTGTCAAACATTTGGGTTGACTGTGAACAATTTTAATAAACAAACAAAAGTTGGTGCAAAAGTGGTTACATACCAGGGTTTTTTCTCTCTCACCACAATACGTTGTATCATTGAAGTCTAACGAATGTGTAGAATCAAACACCTGCAACGCATATTTGTGAAATATTTTAAATTGTGCATTGTTTGTATTCATAACTTCACTGCCATTGGCAGGTTGCTAGAATTCAATCCAATTGTCAGTCAATGGAATAGTGTGAATGTGCATTGCACAATATAAACAAAACGGAGGCCGACAAAAAAACTCAACAAGGTGCTGCTAAGAAAGCTTTTCCCGAGACACACAAGATATTATACACATATATATGAATAAGTTTTCACAGGCTGAGCAACACCCATGATTGTAATGGTACGACCCGTACACACGGAGAGAGGGACTCAATAGCACGACTCTGAGACAGAATGATGATGATGGTAATGTACTTTACTGGGTAAAGTAGACAAACAAACATGCAGGGGAAATCCAAAGGCAGAGTCGGGTCACAGGAACAAGGTCGATGCACAGGTAGGTCCTCAGCGTAGCAGAACAGGTAGGGAGCAGGCGAAATCGGAGTCAGGTCACAGAAACAGGATTGAAGAAGCCGGGGAATCAGGAACACGGGAAACGGGATCAATGCTGGGACTCTTGACATAAAAGTACAAAGACGAACTGGCAACAAAGGACAAGCAACACACAGACTATATACACCAGGAAGTGGGCGGGGACAACGAGACACAGGTGGAGACACTAACGAACAGAGTGGAGACAGCTGGGGACAGGAACTAGAAACAACAGACACAAGAGGGAACATACAGTTAACAAAATAAAACAGGAAGTACAAACACAAAACATCTAATGAACGGGACGGGACCTGATAATGATTAGTGGAGTGGAGTTCCTCTTTATTATGTTTCACTACATACTTCCAATATGACACTGGACTCGGACTCTGATACCTCTTATTATAGTTAAAAAGTATAGTTTAAATTGAATTAGGGGTAATTACTCGCTTGTCATTAGCAATGATAGCGTGGCTCTATGGCTGGTCCACCACTGTGGTCCAGACTGAAACATCTTTACAATTAATTGATGGATTGCGAAGACATTTCCTCCAGATATTCATGGTCCCCAAAAGGATGAACCCTAATGAGTCATTTCCTTTAGCACCACCAGCAGGTTTAGATTTATAGTGACTGCAATTCCTCTACAATTGCGTGGACATTCATGGTCTTTGTTAACGTTGTGAGCTAGTTTGTCCAATACTTTGGTTTATCTATGTCACATTGTGCTTACAATGAGCAACGCAGCCTTGCAGAGCCGCCTGTGTGGCTGTTGACTTTCGTATCATCTCTTTCCACGCCTGTTCCAGACTCTCCTGCTGTGTCTGATGGTAGATATAAAGACGATCTACCATTAAGAACCTCATTAACTTGAGGAAGAAGCTGCCCCCGGACTCTGTAAATTGCAAATGCTCACTAAATATTTTAGTTTGCTATCCAATATCTTAAATTATTTGTTTTCCTCCAACAACGAATACAGCGAACAGCATGAGGAATAACGGTGTAGTGAATATGGTGACTTCAATGTTCTCACAGCCACCTCGGATCTCTGGGTGGGAAACTCTCTGTCCACAGCGAGCCCAAGCATGGACATTGCTCCTCCACTCCGGGTCGCCGTTTAAAATGTATAGCTTCTCCAACGTAAGTAAAAACCAAACGATAGCAAAGGGGAGATCAAAACGCTGTCGTCCAACGACGTCGATGCCTTGCTCAGATCCACAGATGTTTTCAATTCTCCTAATACTCTCTGAAACCCACACAAACCCAACCCGCCTTATCGAGTCCAGCCGATGTATGAAAAACATCTGAATTAAGTGTGAACAGGGGACCATTAACTGTGAGATGTATATACATTCCTGTATATACACGCCACTGTATATATATATACGAGCCGGTGGACATTTGCCCAGACATCAGCTGAATCCCCGAGCTGCACACTGCCGCCAGCACTCCAGTTAAGTGGGGGTGAAAAGATATTACCCTCCCTATGTCTGCTGAGAGAGACAGATCGGCTTAATCCAGTCCGCCATGTGGAAACGAGAGCACCCGATAGTGTCTGAGAAACATCTGAAAGTGCCCTAGGATGCCCGAGAGCTGCAGGGAGCACCACTAGAGAACCGGCTACCTTTTCCCTCCAGCGCAACTTCCCCCCTGGCCATCGGAACTGCCAGGTGAAACTTCACATTTTCCTGTGATATTGGGTTTGATGCTATAGATTACTAAAGGTAATTAAGAAGCATGAGGTCATAGTGGGATCTACCATCAATTTCGTCATGATACTGAATACTTGTGCTTCCCAATCTCTCAGCTGCTCAACGGTGCATTAATTCAATTTAATTGGTCGTTTTCAACGTTTTCATCCACCTATGTGTCCTCCACTGATTTAGACCGGTCTATACTGTGGTCCTCGTCCAATCATTAACTGCGCATTGCATTCATTCAATTCATTTGTCTGCCCTTCGTTATAAGTTGTGTGAGTTGGTGGTCTAATAAACTGTGCAATATTTCCTTACTTACTCATCTATTGTTACTATTGTTATTTTTTAGCTCTGTATTACTGTGTGCATTTGCACTTTATTTAATTATCCACTTAATTTTAGTGTTCACTTATTTTATTGCATTCTTTTTACCTTTCTGCTGTGACCATGTAAATTTCCCCGCTGTGGGACTAATAAAGGATTTCTGATTCTGATTCTGAAACCTTTCATTTAATAAAGAACTCGGATATGTGGTTTGTGTGTATGAAGCTTTACGGTCACTGTTTGCCGGCCAAGAACCCAAGAGTGACCTCCAGAACTGAGACGGAATGAATTCATTGGCTATCATATTCCCTGGGGTGGGTTTAATATTAAGCTAAATTATTATTTTATATTTAAACTGATTATTTCCGATAAGCCGAAGTTGAGTGAAATCACTTTAATTATTTTTATTTTCATCGTGACATATTTTGGTGTCTTTTAATGCATTCATGCTACAGGATTTTTTTAAATTTTATTTTATTTTAACTTCTCTATTCATATGTCATCCAAGAACTACAGCAAAGATGATGTGCTTGGTATCAAGCCATAACAGGCAGTGAAATGTCTTCAGCCAAACATGTGAGCTGAACTTGGATGTATTATTTACTTTACTGGCAGTACGAACCGGAACAACCTGACAGCCCATCAACATTTCCCAACAGCAGCGCACTGAGAGCATCTCCAGCCTGAGACATGTCCCAGTTTCATTATTTTTTTACAGTACTGCACTTCAGCACGTGGAAACAAACAACACACATAATTAATCAAATGACTTGATATCACTCTGTTCCTTTATGTCATGCTATCAAAATGATTCTAACAACATACTGATGTATGTTGGGAGGAAGTTTCTGTTGTGGGGACTGAAGCAATCAGTTAGATCATGTGAGTTTTCCTTTGGGTTTATGTAGGTAGCCTCGCAGGGCAGCTGTTTTCACCTGGTGTAATGGGATATGCTTATGTAACCTTGCCAGAACGTGCTGCTGCCTTGATATAGGAGCAGCTGTGGCCTTGAGCAGTCTTGCAACAAAATGTCTATTGCTTCTCATCTCATTTTTGAGTTGTGGGAGTATTCATACCCTATGGGCTTTTGAAACAATCTATCTACTTGAACTACCTGTAGCTACCTCCCTACCTGTCTGTCTGTCTATCTATCTATCTATCTATCTATCTATCTATCTATCTATCTATCT